>LUCM01001694.1:7114-23411 GCA_008360955.1 Fasciolopsis buskii
CCTAGCTTTGAATTAAAGCCCCCTGCTTGGAAAACCACATTGCCTGTTATGTTCCTGTGAGCGAAACCACATTGCATTGTACGTTTGGTTTCCGTTTTCCATTTCTTCATTGTACCTTCCTGGCCTAATTTTGATTTTATCTTGCGCATGACTCTCGCATGTCGAGGAATATACAAAAACAAACAAACCTCTTAAATCACTAGAGGTCGCTTTCACCCCCTGTCACTTCGATTCATATTGCCCATATTTCCTGTGCATCCTCTGTGTGAAAAATTGATCTTGCCTTGCGCATGCATCTCGCAAATCGAGAAATGTACATTATCTCATTATTATCTTATCTTATAGGCAAACGTCTGGATTACGGATCCCTCAGTCGGACTTCGCAGCACTATTTGATACCAATGCACTATACTCCCAAAAGTACTGATACTTGGTGACCAAATCACTCCATCGGCCGGCACCGAAGCCAGTGTACTTCTCTTTTTTATGTTACAGATCCCATACGCATGCTAGACTCGCGTTTCCTCTGCGGCACGAATTTAATTTTGCTTTGAGCATGTCTCTCGCAAGCCATGAAATATGCATCGTCATTATTATTAATATACATGTCAAGGATTTCCTGCAGGAACCTCAAACACTCAAGTGCCGAATCGCTCGAAGCCTTCTGCGCAGAATACATTCTGCTTAAAGATTATGCTCATCTTTAACTACAGTATTCCACTCTAATTTAAACTGCAGTTTTTTGCAGTGACTTGATCAACTGCAAGCTTCTCTTGCCACCTTCAGTTAGCGCATATCAGTCAAAATGATAAACTAAAAATAAGCCGGATTCGCGTCGCCGTATCAGTACTTAAAGAAATTTAATCATCGCATATTGATCAGACGCCCCCATTGTTTCATTCGGGCATTTTTTTATCATCTGTTCCTGCAATACGTCGCGTTAACGATAATGGGCTTCAAGTATATCCAACCTAAATGAAAATCACTTTCGTAACGATGATGTGTGCAAATTGTGACAGAGATGGAGGCTAACAGAAATTCTTTATAAAACCAGTTATTAATATGTGAATGTTACATGCGAGAGGAAATGCTTATCGCCGGCTTCATTTCTGGTCCTCTTTACACCTCTGGGTTCCGGAAGTTAACTGCAGTCCTGATTCCAAATAGCTGATTTTAGTTACGCTTAGAGCACGTTTGTCCTTCTCACTCAGTTTCAGTTATTGTCACTCCGGATTTCTATAGGAGATACATAGAGCTGAAGAAGAATATCCCAGGATCGAGTTGCCCGCTACCCTACCGCGGATTCCATCAGCACGTGGCTCATAATGACTTCCAGCGCCAGGTCTCATCTTGCACCTAAAATTACCGTCATTTCAGGAATTCCAATAATATTTTTCTGCTTTCCTTTACTGCGCCATCAAACTATCCCCACACACTAGCTGCAGTAATGGCGATGCTGCCGCCAAGTCTTTAGTGTGGAGGTAAAGCAGCAGACAGGGGAGGACAAAATGTGCGGGATCCGCTTCTCAGCCATATTCAAGCCGAGATTTAGCTGTCGACTCCAACGTCAAGGGTTCTGTCACCTTAGAATCTTTTACCGATTGGAATAGCTCCATGGACATGTGTGAGGCTAAATTCCATGCCACAGTTAACCGTCAAGTGACCTAACCGAATAACCTGAACACGTTTTGGAAGCATAAGCTCAGGCTTAGTGCCCAGTATGTACAAGATTCCCATTTGGTCTTACAGATAGTGCAGGAGCACTAAGAAAGCCACGTTGGCTTCCGTGCATTTGTTATGGCTAGAAAATGCACATACGTAGGCCAGTCTTAACAAGCTTCCCAAAAAACTTACGAACAATATATGTCACGCTGAAAACGTGATAGTTTATGAAGTTTGCTGATTATTTGATCCTTATAGGTGGTTTCTGTCAGCGACTTAGATTTATGCAAACACCGGCAGGAATTACGCGGTTTTCAAACCGCAGCGCCTTTTTCATGCTACGATGACGAAGATCAGTTAGTTAACGTTCGCACAGGAGGGATGTAAACTCAACGACGAGATCTGTGTTTTTTGGCTAACGTCGCTGGACTGCAACGCCGGGTGAAGATTGCAACGCACTGATTCTTAAAGTGACTGTTTTGGAGTGGTTTCTTTTTCATAAATAAAGCCATACCTATCCAGCGAACAAAAACGTTCACAATGTTAACGCAAAAGAAGGAAACCACCAGAGTAATTCTGAAAGTCCATATGGTTGAGTCTTGTTCGATAATTTGGTGGCTATCGCTGACAGTCCACTGAGCTACCTTCATATTTTTCAACCAAACTGCACCCAATAAAACCACAAGGAACATCGGGGTACCCTTAAACGTTCACTGGTGCTGCTGATCTTTCACAAAGTAAGCCCCCTGTTGGAGTACCATGGGCTGCCTGAGGAGGCTCGTAGTCCATCAATGAAAATGGTAGGTTGCCACCAGGGAAGGAGTTATGCACAGAGGCTTCCCAACAGAGGTGCCACTGAAGAGCACGCACATATGTTCCACACTGGCTTCAAAAAGGGCCTGATGCCAAAGGAACAACTATTAGGAGGGTGCATGTGCGTTGGAGAGTTATAGTTAACAACGAAAGACCAAGTGCGTTTTGCGTCTACACCGCAAACATTTTGTGATCCTTTGGTCGATTTCGGAACCAACAAAAATGAAATGGTTGTGCAGATAAGCCACACAGCATTCGCGTAAATGATCTCGGTTCTGAGCTAGGTAGCTCAGAGTCTTCCACTTGAAACAATTCTTATCTCATTACTTCCAACCAGGAATGCGGGACGCAACAACCGAAACTAAAGCCGAAGCTACGTTTTCAAACCTCTACGCCAAGTTATAGCCTGGCCACTGTGTCGCTACTTCCAGCCTTGCTCTTCAATTGCAAAACAGCATTTACATTTACTCGATAGGCTGTCACACAGTATTCAAACAACCACAGCCAATGTAGATTTGTCGCCTCGGTTACGTGATTGCTCTGTATCCAACACTCAGAGGCAAACGACGTTTTTCCGCCTTCCTAGGGCTACGCATAGGAGAACGTGGCTTTTTACAAGGTTCCTTTGAAGGAACGCCCTGTACTACGGCGACGCTACATATTTTGCAGGTTCACAAACGCTGCCCTAGCTTTCGCTATTCATGATGTCGCTTCCTTCTCAACAACTCCCCCGAGCTGCTCAGATTCCCGGCTTGAGAACGTTCGTAAACAAACCAGTTTGTTCTCCAAGGTTGTCGGACATCACATGTTCTTAAATTTTTTCTCTTAGTGCCAACGAAAAGCACATGTTCGTGCTTCGTTTGTGGTTCCGCGTACTGCTACCTCCGAAACTATTTCCCAGACCACGCGTATGGAAAGAAGACTTTGTGTGGATGCGATCTGCGGCTGCATCCTTTCCATGTGTGCTCCAATGTTTGACTGGCGTGGAGAATGCATGGTTAGCGGTTCAGGATAGTTTGGTCAACGTGCGCAGCTGATTCCGGTAGTAGAGCGGCAAAATCTGGCTTGGTGGGCATTCTGCAATCAGGGGGAGGGGATCATGATACACAGAGCTCTGCGAAAAACCTCCACATGGAAGAGGAGTTAGGAAAAATGCTTGGCTTTTAATTCGGCCAACATCCTCAGGTGCTCGTTTGTGAACATGCGTAAATGGGCCATTGCCAATGGCGTTATTCTGATGTTCTGTTTGCTTGCAGACCTTGCTAAGGCCATGGAATTTCGCATCTGCTATTCGGGGTAGTTAGCACGTTCACGGCTTTCAGGTTATTCCGCATTTTTATTTCCGGAAGTCTTCGCCACTGATTAGATTCTGAAAAAGCTAAACGTTTTGAATCGCATCAATCACCCAAACCCGACTTAGTACACGCAATGCTTTTGACAGGAGTGTTGTCGGCAATCGCCCTAACTCTCCCTGAGCTACTCAGTGAGTTTCTGGGATTGGTCAGGCTTTCTACGGAAAGACAACTGCAGTCGTCTGTTCCCTGTTCAAGGCCACTGCCCTTGGTGATCTTGTCAGCTATCTTCTTGGCAGATTGACTATTGCGACAAGCAACGTTATGAAGCGAGTTGCAGCCCATTGGCAATAAAATGATCTACTGTAATGCCATTTGCTTTGTTCAGAGCAAAATATGTTTCATCTGGATGTGTCCAGTAATTTAAATTTCCCAATAGTTAAAGACCATTTGGGGTACATCAAGGCCGGGATACCCTCACGGATGTACTATTTACTGACCTCAACAGAATGCGTGGAAAAGTTTCTTATGACCGCCTGTTGTAAAACACGAGTTGCCAGGCGTCGGGCTCCCGTTGCTGCGCTGGGTCGCAGATTTCCTCACAGATCCTTATCAGCCTTTTGGGTGCGACCCAGTCACTAGTGGCCCTCCGCAAGGTTCGGTGGCTCCTCCTTGTTTACATGAATGGCCTTCCATCGCCTTATGGATATAATTGTTTCATTTATGCCGACAATCCAAAGCTGCTTTACCATTCAGTCACCCACAGATTTTCAGTTACCGTAGGGTGATTTAGACAATGGACGGAAACGTGAGAAATGCCGGTGAATTTTGCCAAGCGCAAACAGACCCCGATTGTCTACCAAAGCGCGGTGGCTCTTTTGGCGCGAATAATCTGCTGACATTGGATACTAAGAGCTCTACGGGTTTTGATTCTTTCATCAGTGAAATCACCAGCCCAGAATGTCTAAGGTTGCACGTCTGCCAAAAGTATGTTCTGAGCTATCTGTCGCCCACTCGCCAGCTTATTTCATTGCAGCCCCCAATAGGTTATACGCGCGATATGGAAGACCTATAATGTTTCCCTGTTCAACCGCGGAAATGAGGAACGAAGACTGAAGGCAATGTTGTGCCAGATGGCTCGTTTGAGGTTACTATTGCGTAAACTGTGTGCTGTTAGAAAACCAAGTATCCGCATAGATCTAATTTCTATAAAGAGGGTTCTATGAGCACTGAGGACGACACAAACCGTTGGGTCCGATGCAAGCAGCATTAGCACGAACTAAGAACTATATAGTAATAAAGCACTTCAACTTTTCGGAAACCAACTGGGAAAAGGGCAGTGCATCAAGGCGAACTCCAGAAGAGTCTAGCAATGGTTTCCTTTCTAAGGTGTGACCAAAGAGATCAGATGGGATACCAGGCATAAAGTAGGACGATGCCCCACGGTACTAGACTTGGTGGTCGCCAGATATGAATAGAATGTAAAAACTTTAACAGCCGCGAAGTCTCTAGACAGAAATGACCTTGTGGTCATGGAGCTTTTGCCTTTGATACCGAATGAGCCGACAGCCAGAGCCATTGCTAGCTCTTACTTTTGGCTGAAGAATGACGAACCTAGGGAAGCTGTGGCAATGGTACCCTGCTTAACAGAACCCAGAAGCCAGGCCGTAAAGAAAAGATGGGCACTTTTCAGAGGAGGACTAACCAAGCTGAAAGAGGAAATAAGCAATCTGCAATGTGTATCGTGCCTAATAGACGTACGAACCCCACAGAAGTGGTTGCAAAAGATCTTAGGGGATCCAATGAAAACGGGAGCACTTCGTTATGTGCAGCTTAACGAAGAACGTCAAGACAAACCTCAAAGAATGATACTTGCATGCAAAGTCCAAACAAAACTTAGAGACTGCGTTGCAGCCTCGGGTAGACCGGGTGGTAACCTAGCGCTGACCAAATCCGAGGATGGAAACGTCGAACTGTAAAGGTTCAAGGTTGTTTTCCGGTCGCCGGTTGGAGCCCATGTTTACCTAGGGTCGCAGAATTTGCCCATATACAGGAGATTCCTGAACTCTATGCGACACAGGAACTGTTTTTGACAGAGTTAAGCATGCTGAATAAGAATAATGCTGCTGGTACGGAGCAGACAGAGACGGTGAATGTTCGGCCATTGGAGAAACTAGTTGCAGTCTATGCCAAGCAGTTCTACGATGTCTCACTGCGGCCGGGGAAAGTACCTGAATAATGGGAAACTGATTTAGTAATGTGAATGCATGAGAGCAGACCTAGACACCAGCCGGAAAAGTACGGGAAGATGAGCCAAAAATGCATGCCGTGCAAGTGCCAGATGATCATCATAAAGCAAATATCCAACCACTAATTGGATCACAAAGCCATTTCAGCAGGACAGCAGGAAGTAATGGCAGAAAAATCTTGCCTTATGAACATCTTCCACGTTCTAGATCAAGTAACGAAACGCCTAAAACAAAGGCCACCAGGTCGACGTCTGCAGAATAAAATTTGGCAATGCATTTGATTCTATCAGCCGGGATCACATGGATGGCAAAATGAAGGCACTGGGATTACCGTGAGCAAACATCCAAGTAAACAAGGAAAGAATATTTAGCGTTACGGCCGTGGGGTACACGACGCCCCAAGTTGTTCCACAGGTGTCAGTGCTAGGGCCCACAATCTTCATATTCATCAACAACTCAGCAAAACGCACGTTCAACCCATGTCATTTTTTCTCGGGTGTCACCAACGTATTAGCTGCGGACCAAACGGAGGCCCCGAGGCAGACAAAGCCTAGTCACGTAAAAGGAACCTTCCGCAGAGCTTGGCCAAATGTCGGAAGCTGGCCCCTGACGGAGAGCACGTGGAGAAAGAATTGGGTGGTACTAGAGAATTTTCTAAGCCAAGGACCTGGATTTATCTACCGCGAGCACATTTAAACCCTCGAAACAGGGCCACGTATGCGGTCATTGGAGTTCATTTTGGTACACGTTCAACGATTGTATGCATGAACGCGAAGTGCCTGGGCCTAAAAGGCCGAATGCACTGTCGCGGTTCTCGTATTCCGTTTGCTTGCCGTTAACCGTTGTGACCACTTGTGCGTCACCCTTAGTCTGCTCTGTGCGATTACATTATTGACAACCCTAACAATTGACCTGCACCAGGAAAACATTCGGAAGTAGTAGCAAGTTGAGTATATTTTGATAGCAGCGCCCGAGCGGAAGAAGTGTAAGCGACGCACAATTGACTATCGCGTTGAGCAGTCAACGTTCGGTTAAACAAGCAATCCGGAAGAATAAATCTATATTCCGCTATAGGCCGTTTTACGTGACTACGTAGGATTGCAATTCCAGTGTTGTGTTTAAGCCTGGACGGGGTAACCACAAGTGGATTTAACTGGTTTGGAAAATGTACAGAGGTTGCCCACCAAGATGATGACCAGCCAAACGCACAAGAACTATGACGAAGGATCTTCTGTTGGACGCTGACGCACGTGCGATAGCAACCGGCCCCCTTATACCAAACAGGGGTATCAGAGTGCATAGCTGAATACTGCAGAGGCACCAGGCAAGGAATCAGGTGATACCTGACTGCAATCTCACGCGCGGCCACCGGCTTACGCTTCAGGCGATGGAATCTGTGGGCCTTCATTTGGTGTACCTTCACTACTAAACCTATGGATCCCCGTCCCTTCCGATGCAGTGGAAGTGCATGAATGGATTGGATTGTAACAACTTCTCGATGAGCCTTAGGCGAGAAGGTGGGAAATCGCGGATGCCTGAGATGGTGTCCGTCGGGGGATTTTTTCTTGTGGCTTGTACTGGGTGCATCCCTTCTTGGCTTTTAAGCTCAAATAAAAGGAAGTGATCCCACTTAGTCTTGATCGTCATGGGAAACAAAAAACGCAACCTTTCAAAACGCGTATGGTATCCTCTCTGGTTGCTGCTTTAATGTGACGCGTTGACAGAAACTACGTATTTGGAACAAACTTTTTGCAACCCCTGTAAAGTAAGGATTACAGTGCAATATAGTTTTTATAAACATTCCTTTCTATCGCAACTCCTTAAAGAGTTATTATCATTTACGACGTGTCGTAACTAATAGTGCGTACTGAAAAGTATTTAATAGGCCCCAGTCGGTACAAACGGGCAAAAAAGTCCCAAAATATACCCTACGAGGACCCCATTTCATCCCCCAAAACGATCCCAAATACGTCCTTCTGAAACAAAAATTGGACCGCTTTGAATCATTTTCGAATTCGCCCGATTTCATTAAATCCGTGCAATACAACTCGCTAGAAGATCATAGATCTAAAGGAATATTTCTTTGCGTATTCGATAAACTTAAGAAACTCTCGGGAACAAAAACCACTTATTTATTCATCAACAGTTCATAATATTATCAACTCAAGATATGAAACCCTCAATATACTTCGTGTTTCAGCGTTCGGAAAAAAAAAGCCATAACTGTTCAACTTACGACTCTACCAGTAAATTTACCAAAAACCTTATGATATAATACCATTTTGAAAAACGGCTCCTAGCGGACCGTTCTGATGGCGTTTTAGTGCCTCTTGTGCTAACTTAGGCATTGAGAGCTAGCTCTCACATCATATATCTAAGAGGTCCTGAATATATGCAGTGGTGCAAAAGGTCACGGAAGGGGTTGCTAACTGCCACCAAAGGGGATGCCGACAGCCACCAAACGGGATGGTGATCACCACTCCATGTGATGATAACCGTGAAGATTCACCTAAGAGGATGATAAACGTCCCTGAAATGGACATTGACCGTTGCCAAAGACGGCTGACGCCTGATGGTTCTGTAAGGAACGATATATAGCCCCGAAATACGCCAGGAGAACTGATTATCCTAACAGGGATCTCGTATTACATTTTCCAGCCCTTAACCTTTCTGACCACCTGTGGGCCACTCTTACTCGGCTCGGCACGATTTCAGTACTGGCAACCCTGACACTCCGCAGGTATAACGAGGGGACAGTCGGAAGTAGTGGAAGGTTGAATATATTTTCCACGGGAGCATGCGAGTGAAGCGCAAATTGCGACCGCTCTTGGCGATCAACATTCGGTTGGACAAGCAATCCGGAGGAACAAATCCATCTTCCGCTACACGTCGCTCTAAATTTTCCAACAAGTTATAACCATGTGTGTGCCAGAATATCAGTTAATTAGCTTGTAAGAATGTAGCTAGGTCAGTAGAATCGGCACCTGTGTTTAACCTCGAAACAAAAGATTTTGGATATAGTGACCATTAGAACCACGCCGTCGCTTACTATACACCCGCCCACCTTGTTAGTAGTCTGCTTTCTACCAGTCAGGAATCCTGCATAATCAATAACCTTCTTGGTTTCACTTGGAGCAGAACGGAGGTCCGAAAAAACTTGTGCATCATTTTTAGGTGGTTGTATGAGACGTTCATCTTGTGATGCACATTAATTCAATTTCTAGCACAGTCTGTGCAGTTTTGACAACTTAAGTTGCCATTGGGCTGTACTAGTGCAGCCTAATGAGAAGGCGATTTTATGTCCACTATGGTCGCAAACCTCTGATCATTCACGTCATACGGTTATCAATAAGTACGAAGTAGCTATTCAGCCACCAATCTGGCATCAAATTCCAGTGTTCCCAGTAGAGTAGGTGTAGCAGAAATTGGCGGAACTCCAGATTTCCATAGGTTGACTTCTCAAATTGGAACGTACAGGATGAAACTGGGTCTGGATGCTGATTTCCTACTATTAATTCCCAGATGGGTTGACCCTATAGGTACTTCCTGTGCCACTTCATTACTGCATCACAGGTTTACTAGACACTTAACTGCCCAAAGAAAAGGTGCAAGCGTATACTTCTAATGTAATTCAGCTATCCTGTCCACCTCAAGGACTTTCAAAATTAGTGAACTACTGTAATGTTTTTATTGATTTCTAGATCAAAACCTGTTATTCTTTGACCAAAATCATTGGGGGGCCGTTGACATCAAATCACGTTGCATGCAACAAGATCCGTTTAAAAGCCGGTATTAATTCATTGCACGGGCAAACTGTGCAGAGTAATTTTAGGATGCCGACGATTTTGCCCCAAACTTTGCAGTTTGGATCGTACCACCTGGGTAATTCTGTATATCCGAGAAGATAAGCACACTTATCATATTCATAGGACCTGAAGTTGGCCGGAACTGTAAAGATGATCTAATAAATACTATTTCGGTAATAATCTGCAACTGCAGGCATATTTCGTTGTAATTTTCAGTCAGTGGGTTCAATAGGACTTCCGTTCATCGGGTTAAAAATGTACGCACATCGGCATGCTTTGCAGTGCTGTTGATAACATTCTGCGGCCTTCTAGTGCATCTTCCTGTATTTCACTTAGATTGCATAAGACACTGGATCAGTTGACTTCCAAGTCATCTTGCACACCTATCTTAAATTCTATGGTCCCCAGATTGAAAAATGATGTGATCTCCTTTAAGCGATGATTTTTGTTCCTAATTAAGTTCTAAAAGCAGGTTACACTAACATTCGATGCAGCCCCATAACCTTTTCAGGAAGTTTCATGCTTGCCCAATCCGGCTACCGACTGTTGCATTCACTGACCAAAATGAAACACAAAACTGGATCATCCTCACAGGATTCCGGAAAAATAAAGTTCCAGGGTCTAGTGGGTGCTTATGAAGTTCTAAACCATTCCAAGTTTCGAGGTCACGATTGCCTGTTTGCCCCTGTCGTGTGGTGGACTCTGGTAGATATGGGGCACACCTTTTCCAGTATATTCGTGCAAGAAGCACGTCATAGGAAAAAACGCACGTCAGGCCTGAAATATGTAAAAATAAACGGCCGTCGAGACAAAAGACTTTCAAGACTTTAGAGCGAGTGAATACGTCGACATCTGAATTTATTCCGGCATTTGAAGCATAGATACAACTATCGGGCCAGGCCTACTTTATAGATGAACCATGGTCTGTAAGGCATTTGGGTGCATGAAAAGTAGAAACTCAGAGGACACCTATGTGTCCTTCGGCTCTTGTGGCTGGTTCAACTTAGATTCAGTATTACATACTGCACCATTTCTATACATTGATAGCAAAAGAAATGAAATCTAAACATACGCGAGCAAAGCTGACGGATTATGTCATTGAAAGTCACAGGTAAAACCCCGAAGTTCCTGGTAAATCAACGTGGGACTTGAAGACTACTGGATTTAACTTTGATCGTCCGAAGATATTTCGGTGGTTGTTTGAACAACAACTGAAGGATTACCAGAGTTCTACTAAAGTTTCAGTGCCTCTCGCTGTAGGCAAAACTTGTTTTGGCCGGTTTTGAGGTAGCGTCGCTCCAGCAAAATCTGTGCATGCTCCTAAACCCAATATGTTTTAATGTAAATGATGAGACGGATTTTCCGGGATCGATTCTGATCTGTCGTTTACAAAGTCAGATGGGATCAACGCCTTGCCCTTAGTTATCATTAATGTTCATAGTGCCCGGTCGCCGTGTTAACCCACGCATCTGCATGGCTAATATTCTAAGCCCACCGTACGGTACCTATAGACAATCATCCATTGTGCAGATGATTGAGGAATATTTGGTCGTTAAAGTAGTGTACTGGGTATAAACGCTGTTGGAAGTATAGGGTATCCTTTTGAAATCTGCCGTTTACCCAGAGTTATAACCAACTAAATGGTCTTGACTAATCATTCTGTTCAACAACAACTAGGAAATAAGATACTCCTTTATTTCCTTACCCAAAATTCCATGTTTTTGAGAAACTAAGAACATGGGGAACGTAGGTCTATATATATATATATATTTTTAGAGGTTAGAAGGCCTACAATGAATTATATAATGGCCTTCGTATACGGATTTCCTGCGATATATATATATATATCATGTCGACAGTAAACTGAATCTCCAACTTACCGCTTCACTCGGAGAAACCAATCAACAGTGACTAGAGCCTAGGTGACTCATTTATGCGGATAATGGCAGCCAGACGATCTCTGCAAGACCACAGCACCGACGATGGTGCACATAATCAGTTGTCCCAGTCGGCGTGGATGAGATAGAATTTTGATAAACTGCGATGTTTGGAAACAGATGAAATTTAACGACAAATGATGACCTAATTTCATTGGGCGTGACCAATATTTCCAGCTCGTCTGAAATAAATTGTGTTCCGAGCTTACGGTAAGAATATTTTTAATTTCGTAAAGATACTGGTGAGTCTATTATGATTTTTGTATAACTGAGTTGCGTAAATTTGAACAGAAAAGGCAGAAACGGCGTGCTAAAAGCCTTACCTAGAAACAAAATGGTGTTTTTATAAATGTGCAATTTAGTAAGAGACCAGAAAATTGGAACATACAGTTTGCGTCCACTAGACACCGCCGCAGAGACCGCTTGAGCAATTTATATCAAACTGTGTCCATAGGTTCGTATTAATTTAGAGTGAGTATAATGGGACGCTTAACCATGATAGAATAACATCTCCTCAGAGCGTTACTAAAATGCATGACTAGCTCTTGTCTAACGATAATTAGATACCAACTTGATTCTTATAGAATATGCACACGCCTGCACGGCTAAGTGGTATCAAACAAACACGGTTGTACTCTTGCACTCATCAAGTTTATGTTGGTCGCGATTAGTAGTAGCAAGCGAAATTTATTTCCCTCACGGCCAAAGAATCACTCAAACGCCGTTTGAATAGTTTCAGTTATTTCCCAGAGTTTTAAAATCATTCAACCAATCGGACTGAATTGATTATAACAAGAATTTTGACTCTCCTAAGTTTTTATTGAGGTATAACGCAAGTCTTGTTAGCAGGATACAGACGCTGCCAATGATTATATCAACAGCGCAGGTCCACTGGGCCACAAAGAAAAGGTCACTCAAAAAGCCCTCGGTTTTTCTGACAGCCTTCAGTGACTCTTACTGTGGAATAGCTTGTAAGGCAAACACAGCTGGTTCAATATAATAAACTTCAAAAACGTTTTTCAGGCAAAAGCCATTTGAAACTTCGGACAAGGTCACAAGGTTTTTGCAGCAGCAGGCTTCCCAAAGAAATCCAGCGTGCCGCAAAAGTCAGTAGTCCAGTTATGTAAAGATTTGATTTAAGAAGACATTTTTTTGCCTGGAACTAGTGAATTATCTGGATATTCTAAAAGTATCCTGGAGGAAAATCTATCGAGACATTAGCGTCAAAAAATCGAATTACGTGAAGTTTATCGTGTTTCCAAACTCTTATTACAGGACAGTGCGTAAGTAGGATATCAGACTAATGAAGGATTCAACGTAGAAATTTCACAAATGTCCTCATAGAGAGAATCAGGGGACTATCAAGTCTTCGATTGTTCTGTTTCTTTGATGAAATATCGTTTTCAGTATATTAAAATACTTCGCAATAAGATGGAATTACGTGGTAGCTGAATAAGAATGCAAACAATGAAGCCAATTTATGAATTTTCCCGCATGAGTATGCCAAAGTAACCACTCAGCATCAACCCATGCAAAACGCAAAACAAATTACTTTTTCACCTGTAAAACAATTCATGACTACAAGTGATGCTTCGAAAGTAAAGAAAAACTACGTTTCCTTTAGGAGATACTAGTGTCCCTTCGAACACCAATGTAACGTCATGAACAAAACCAAAAAATCAATTTGTTTTATAGCTTCTGAGAGTACCGGAAAATACTGTCCATTCTTCAAATTTATTTACGGCTACATTCTTTAGATATTTGAAAAAAACAAGAACATAGAACAACTAAGAAACTGTAATTTCTGAGACAACTTTTTACTGCATGAAACTTTGGGAATTTATTTCCACTTAGTCTTGAAATCCCACGAACTGTTGAAAAATTACTTTATGAATGCAGGCCAGATCATGAAATAAACGGGTGTGCTATACTTTTTGGATTTCGAAAGTGCCATGGAATCACGATTTTGGTTATACATAATTCAAATCGGGTGTGAGTATTCTTTCTTTGGTGATGTAAAATCAAGACTTATTATCCATTCAGGGGAGTTTCGCATGCAAGTCAAGCCATTTTCTTAAATGTTTAATTAGCTTATATATTACCATTTGTGTGCAACGCTTTACCGATTTCCTGAACTAAGACCTCTAGGTTTCTGTTTCGTATTATTCATTTGACTATTACGTTTGGTAAGGGAGACTGTGTTTACTCTCTAATCGCACTCCCAGCACATATAAAGAAACAACTCTCTGCCGAAGTCAGTAACACTAGGTTTCAGGTGAAATTATGGTTTTAACATTTTGTGTAAAAATGCTGACTCAAATTAGGCCATGAAGATAGGAATATTCGAGGGTGCTGTGAAACCAGTCAACTGACAAGTCTGTTGCACCACCAACGTGAAACTCGGCCACCGTGTTCAATAACTGACAGGAAAGAGAATGACTGAGAATAAATTTGCCTGTGAAGGAACCCTGAAGTTTTGGTTTTTATGTTAACTAGGTTGCATATGTTGCAAGCGCAGTTAACGAAGTTCTGGTCACATGGTTTATATGCTGCAAAGGCTAGCCGGTTACCTTGTTCTTAAATTCAACCGACGAAGGAGATATTGGCAAAAATATAATCAGCAATGACTAATTGCACGACGTTATTGCGAGAAAATGTCAGTATGTTGACAAAATAATACGAATCACATTCTGGATATAGACGGAATTTCAAGGGCGTACAAAAATTAAAACGTCGATGCAAGAGGGGACTGGGATAAAAACAGAAAAATAAGCCACTTAGGAAGCCATCGGTTAATCCCACATACGAAGTGGTTCGAGGTGGTCAGTCGACGACAGGGGCGTGTATATGCAGTTGGATTATTGGAGTTGGGTCCACAAGATCCCTGAAGCGCGCGTTAGAAATAAACTGTGATATGACTCAAAGCCGCAGTCCCTGGCTTGCACATATTAGAGATCTTTTTCCTTCCATGTGGTTCTCTAAATTGCTATTTTTCCGTCGATCTTTCACTGTATCTCGTTTTCTTCCTCCGCTTTGAATAAAAATTACTGTGAAGCAGCAACAAGAACACGGGCACGCTGGTGCAAGACTGTGAACCTAATTAGGAATTAAAATTGAGCTCTGGTTCTACCTATCGTGGAAGCTATAAGCAACCCCAAAGTGCAATCACTCTATTTTACTAATTTGTTCTTCAGTGGATTTTTGCGATGCATTCAAAACAAGATACTCACCGTTGGTGATGGTTGGTAACTGGTATGAAGATAGATTAAAGGTGAGTATTTCTTCAGCCACATCATCCTCATCGCAGTATAATAAAAATCTGGAGCAAGTGAACACTACTTATAATACGTATTTCTCGCAAAAAGGATGCCAACCATATATACCCGATATTACAATGAGACGAAAAATATGGCTTCAAAACGAAGGTCTAGGAAACAGAATTCTTGGGCAAGAAAATAAAAAGCTACAAAACAACTTCATCACTATGTACGATCAAGACTACGGAGCTCCAAAAGAAGACATTATCAAGCGGTTACCACCGCTGCGTACGTACAGCAGTCGGTGCCTCTGTTGGAAACCCGACAAACTAGATTATTTGACGACCGGTTTGTCATTTGTGGATTTATCTCATGTTCTTTTTCAGATAAACCGACCAACTGGGGATTAGCTGACAAGAAGAAATTGGCTTGGCAATGCGACCGTCGAGAGAATTGGCTGAAACCTTTTAAGTCCAGTTATCAGCGTGACTTCAGTAGGGGACAAGAGTCATCTGCAGAACAGTGTGAGAGTTGACTTCGACTACCAAAAAATGAAGCACCATTCCACAGCCTTTAAGCTGGTGTATCAATAAACGGCCGATGAAAGGCAAACATAAATTTTAAAACCTCATATGAATAGGCAGCATATGGTCTGGATTAAGGTATCACGAAACTGGATTTTAAAATAAAAACTGCAAGGTACATAGTGAATTCTGTTAGGAATCATCTGTAACTCACCACTCACCAGAAGAAACTTCCGTTACGACACAGTTCATGTATTTCTGGACAGCAAGCATATCAAGAGGACGTTTTATCAAACAACCCTCGACTGCAGGTATCTTAAACGGATATCTTGCGTTTCGTTGCATAGAGGGTAAAGCGGCCGACTTCCAGCTTAGTTCTGCTTGTTCTTTGATTTTACGACTTACAAAATCTAAGAAATATTATTTTATTGCGACGGGAAATCCATTACTTTTTATCTCTAACTTCCTTTATTAATTATATAGTGTCCATCATTTTTCATGAAGGGGGCCGCGGCCAACAGAGGGCTGCCAAGTGGGAAAGTTGACCGGCGGTGGGCGAATTCGAACCCGCGACCTTTACGTCCGAAAGCTAGTAACTTATCCGCTTGGCCATCGCCGGCCAAGGTTACTAAGACGTCTTTCGCAGACAAGTGACATTAGACAGAACAACTAAAAACGCTTTCTTGTTAAGACATTCCAGATGGTATTATACAAGTCAACGTAAAGCCAACAGCCATCGTTCTGAACATTTTATAGT
>LUCM01001694.1:27737-44770 GCA_008360955.1 Fasciolopsis buskii
AAAAGTGCAGAGAAACGGAAAAGGCTGCGGCCACCAGCAATAGTCGCAACTTGTACCGACTGATTAGGAATACTGGTTCGCGAAAACCAAGTTTAAGCGAAATGAATAAAGAACCCAACGGGTAACTGATTCGCTCTCAGGAAAGTCCGCTAGAAGGCATTGTCATCCCCGGATTATGTAGTACTCGCGAATGGTGTATGCGTGGGAACCAAACCGGTTTCCGACCCGGTTCGGGTCGTATAGACTAAATATTCCTTCTGCGACAGATCTTAGGACGCAGACACATCTTCCGCAGACCAAAGATCCCGATCTTCCCTGATCTAAAACCGACGTTCGACCAATTCAACCGCGACATCTCGTAGCGCCACCTTTCATTGAAGGATGTTCCCCGAGCAATTTATTTCACTTTTCTGTATTCGAACAGCTAAAGCGGAGTTCCAGCTTAGGTGATCATTCATCCGAGTTCACTGCGTAAGCCGGAGTTCTTCAAGATCCTCATCTCTGATTTTTTGTTTCCAAATTTACCAATGAGATGATTTACGTCTTCCCATATTCACGCAGAAGTAGTGGCATTGACATTTTCTAAGGTAGGGATAGGAGAACGATGCTGTCTCCAAGACTGTGAACAACAGTATGTCTGGGATGTGTTTTGCATCTCCGAAGTGCAAAATGCTGATGCAGGACTGGATTGGCTGGAAGCCGAATCCTGTTCTTGTAAGAGAAAAGGTCAATGAAGTAGATAGACTTGGTTTTTTTCGGTGGTGGTCTCTTCTAATGGTAGTACATCGGATGAAGAGTATTAGCGGTTAAGAGAGCCTCGACTGCCATCAACTTAATTGAGGCATGTGGCATCGGCGTGAGATCCGGCTGTCGATCAGAGGTAGCATATTACACAACAGTGAGGTGCGCACTGGTCCACGGTTCAGAAGCATGGGTTTCAAAGCTGAAGAGCTTCAGTATTTGAACTCCGTTGTCTTTGTAGTACTGGTAGGATATGATGGGAAAATTCTGTGAGTAACTCAAAGGTCAAGTATAAGGTTTTGGGTACTAGGAATCGGTATTTGAAAGATTCATTGGATCAGAATAAGATAATATAGTTGGAACATGTTTCGTGCACGTCCGCAGAATGGCTACCTCGTTCTACGCTGTTGCCCTACACAGGTAGTGTTTGCAAGGCTGGTCCAAAGAGGCTAGCCTTAACCAGCGGACTGATCCACGTGGGTGTAGTCTGCCGGGTTGGAGCCAGAGAATTTCTTCAAGCACTATTTGGAGACTGGTTGATATGACTGTGCTACATTCAGTGGCTTTCTCGGAACTGAAATCTTTCTTCGTTTGTGTAGCTGTTCAACTTACGCTGTATTTCTTTGAGTTAATGATGCTGTAAGTTAGCAAACAAAGCTAAAAAACTGGTGCAAGTTTAATGACCGCATAAAATGAACCAAACGGAAGCATTTAGGAAAAAACACGGTTTGAAATTTTCTTACAATGTTACATCCATAATGGAACCAGACTAGTGCGAGACAAACTGGCACTGTGCAAGAAAGTGACCAAGTTCCATGACCATTTTCTCACCAGCAGAACATCAAATGTAATCCGGAAAAATGTATGTAAGACAGTAGATGTGCTTCCACCAACCAACACGGAACTTATCTCACCTTTTAGTGAAATGAGAATCAATCGTAGAGGATTCATGCCAGATTTACGGAACAGATGAGCCCCCACTACTGACTAGCACATAAAGCAGACGTGGATATGAACAGAGGAGCGCCTACCAGCTTTCTACCCTACAAGTAGGTTAGTATGAAGCCCATCCACCCCAGGGCGAGGACGTCACAATCCACCTTGACGACATGGTCTAAAAACCATTCTATCAAAAGTGGCCGATCGATTCATTACAGCGGCAGAATAATGATGGCTTCTTAGCAGAAACATGCACAAATAGAGATGGGACTGTTAGCAACTGTATGCTCTTTGAAGAATCCCTTAGATTTTACGCATAATAGGCTTAGACACGTCGGACTACGGAGAGTCCATCATGTTTGTGAACAAACTGGTGCGTTAGGCATCAATAAGACTGTAGTTGATGTCTACAAAATCATAATTGTGAGCTGCGTTCCAAACGAGGTAGGCACATGGTCGCATAAGACAATGCCAAGAGCCGTGCAACCGAATGCTGAGAACGGGCATAAAACAAAACAATGAATATCACTTTGATGGTAATGGAATCCAAATTTTTTTTCAAAAACGTAGTGTCACGATTGAAAACCCGTGCCTATGGTACCTAAGGGAGGCTACCATCCAAAGTTGGATGGTAAATAGATAACCTGAAACTTTTCACCTTATTTTGAATTATGTGGAGACATAACGAAAGAACAAGGGCTCATTTTTTGGACGAGCACTTGACGATTTCACAAACAACTCGAAGGCAGGTAGTATTTCTTACGTCCTTCAAATGCAAGTGGCAATGAATATACCAGCCGAGCTAAGGAGACTCCGTTTGATCATGTTTGGCACAAAAGATTGGTTAAACTAGTGACAGAAGGCTGGTAGACATGCAGTCACTTTGACTAGTGAAAACGATAGTCGATGAGAACGTGGCACATACCTCAGGAAATCGTCGAATCGAATGTATTTTACCAAGAGAAGGACGATTACCCGATAACCGTGGACTTCAATATCGACGTTCTAAGGATGGAAACGATTTCGGAAATTACCATCAAACTAGACGCTAACTTTGTAAGTGATTTCTATCTCTCTGTCAAAAACGTAAATTTTCTTCAATGGTAACCTTAAAAACCAGTCGTCGTTTCTACCTCAAATAATCCCGTGCTTACTGGCTCTAGCAAAAATAGCTATGTCGGATAAACACAAACCTCGTTTTATTAGAGAAAACCAATCACCTTTACAGAAGTGAAGCATACATTTTCACACGTGACTGGTGCATATTTCATCGGTTTTCTGAACCGCTGTGTGATTGGTCGGTTCCGTTAGGTGGCTCTCAATGTGAAGTGACCTTGTTGTAAAAACCGGAGCTCATTCATTTGATCCGGCTGTGCAGTTTTGCCCTCTAGTTACGACTTTGTATCACTCGACGCTTGATAACCAATAAAATAACCGTCTCACTTTGCCTTGGTGCACGCGACTAGGCAATGGTAGACTATATCCCTGACAGCAAACTGCGAATAATTTCAAGCGAATCCGGCTTGTAAATACCGGCTTCTTGTTTATATCGACCAGAGCTGGCGAATCGTTAGTTGAAGCTTCTTCGATTGCGGACCAAAGTGAGATACGGCGTGTCCGACCCAAATTGGTTCGGGCAATGAGAAAAAAACTCGCGAATGGTGATACAATTTGTGATGCAATTTTAATCCCTTAACAATGGTCTTTGCAGAGATATACCGTGAAATGAGATGGTAATACGATAAGTCCATTACATCAGTCAAAAATCCCAAAGTACAATGGAGTGTAGTCAACCACTTCGAACTGCGCTAGATAGTTCTAATCTCTTCTGAACGGATTGCAGGTGGCGAAGAGCCACGATTAATTGATAAATTCCTAAACAATGACAGAACAGACTCCGAACAGATGCAAGACCCTTAACAATCAGTATTTAGACTCCAAGGTTAGGTTAGGTTGACAACGGTATGCTGCAGGAAAAGTATTCACTGAATCATAGAAAAACTAGGACAAATAGTTTATGATGACTTTTTTCTTGCGCGCGGTCATAACAGTGTCACACCGGTGTTGGATAAAAAATTTAATGTATGCAAATCCGACGCTATACAAATTTTCAAGATAATTTGAAATTAGACTGAGTGATGGTCCGAAATATGCGCGAAGTTCTACAGGTTGATGCATAATCCGCCGGCTGTCACTTGCAGATATTTAACTGCACGGGCCTGGAAAGAAAAAGTGGACTGGTATCAAACATTGCTATCTGACCACGTGCGAAAAAAACGACAAAAGCCACATTTCAATGGACTGCCAAAAAAGTGCAACGCTGTCGGTGGAAGAGCTAATGAGCCGAAGTTTCGGTTACTCAGAGAAACATTTCACAAGGTATTTTACATTCGAAATCTGCTTGTAAACTGACTCTTTGCTCAAAAGAGTGGGGGAACTCAGGTCAGCTCTATCGTTTCGTTTGAAGAGCCAAATAGTGTCACATTCACTGAAAAACCATGAATCTCGAGGGGTAGTCGGTGACACGAAGCCCGAAAAGCTAGTAATTATGGTGACCTCTATACAGTGTTTTTCCGTACTCCTCCTCCCTCTGTTTATTACTTACGGTTCTGAGGGAACCGGAATTCCGCAAAGATTTGATATCAAGTCATCCTCGACTGCAGATATCTTAAACGGATATCTTGCGTTTCGTTGCATAGAGGGTAAAGCGGCCGACTTCCAGCTTAGTTCTGCTTGTTCTTTGATTTTACGACTTACAAAATCTAAGAAATATTATTTTATTGCGACGGGAAATCCATTACTTTTTATCTTTTACTTCCTTTATTAATTAAATAATGTCCATCATTTTTCATGAAGGGGGCCGCGGCCAACAGAGGGCTGCCAAGTGGGAAAGTTGACCGGCGGTGGGTGAATTCGAACCCGCGACCTTTACGTCCGAAAGCTAGTAACTTATCCGCTTGGCCATCGCCGGCCAAGGTTACTAAGACGTCTTTCGCAGACAAGTGACATTAGACAGAACAACTAAAAACGCTTTCTTGTTAAGACATTCCAGATGGTATTATACAAGTCAACGTAAAGCCAACAGCCATCGTTCTGAACATTTTATAGTAGATAAACGTGGTTATTAACAAGTATTATTAACAATTACAAGCCCCTCCAGGTGCAACGAAGGACAATAGATAGCAGCAAAAGACTAGGACATAATGAAGAAAGATATCGACCGGTAGAAAAATAAACGGTACAAGCAAATCTGTTACAGTAACGAGTCTAGCGATAGCAGGCTTTATTTTGTTATCTAACTGATGGGAAAAAAATCCGTACAATTTTACTGAATTTCCGAAAATGCTGTCCTTAATCGCCAAAAAGTACCACAACCTAAGCTAGCAGTTTGAAAATGTTGTAAGGCCAGATGTTGTGCTGTAAAGTAACAAGCCAATTCTCACTACTGTTTTCCTTATGTGACGAAAAAAATCCAAAATGGTTCGCACCTCATTTCATTTTCGACTGAAGAGAACAAATTCACTAATCCGTATGGCTAACTGGTCTACAGGAGAGCTTATTCCGAGGACTGAAATAATAAAAACACATTAATCAGCATGCAGATCTCGAAATAAATAAACCACCAATTGTTGGATGTGATTTTGTTTTTTTGCATCAATACCTTTCTTGCCTTTCTTGAGTGACTTAGAAAATCGGTGTCGATCGAAGCCCATTGAGCGGTGCGTGAGACTGAGATCAGCGCTGCGTATGAGTTAGGCATTTTTACAGAAGACGCTTGGCTAAATTTAACGAACCAACAGGTTGGGTAAACCATTAGGTGGAAACGGCGAGAACATCCAAACTCCACATTTTTACCGATCCAAAACCATCAAATTAATCACTCGAGAGAGCACTTTGCATTATCTGCGTTTATCGACATTTTCCTTGAGTTAATATATATAGCGGAATGAAGATTGGAGTTAACTGACCACGTTCAGCAAATCATTAAACATAACTGCATGATACGTTTGTTGCTTCAGGGCTAATCCTGTAAGCAGTGGATGACTTGTGTGGTAGATGTAAACCTGATTTCTGACAAAAGGATTTATCACAAAGCGGTGTGGGCCAAAGGCTCGGCTAAGGAAAACAATTTCCTGCGTTGTGGGTAACCGTGACGTACCAATGACAAAAGTATCTGCAAGACCCTTTCGACAGAGAACCTCACCAGCTTTCATTTTTACGACAGGGAACAAGAAAGATGTCAAGAAGACTCGCTGTTTCTCAGGTATATCCGAAGGCAATATAAGTGAAAGGACAGGAAATAATGCATTCGCGCCACACGAACTTGTCATATTCCCCTGTCTGTTTTCAACGTCTGCACACCCGCCGGGATAGAAAAAAAGCTGCCTTAGAGAGAATTCCTGACACTTAAAATGCATGCATGCTGTGTCCCCAAACCGCAAATACAGGACTCCACTTCCATAATGACGCCTCTTCCTCAGGCTTCGTTTCTCGCGTTAGATGATTCGGTTTTAAATGATCATGGTCATACTGACGACAGGAACTCTGTCGTCACGGGAGCAGACCCCACGCCGCTAGAGTGGTTCATTCAATAGTTATCTGCATGCAGTTCAGCTGGACGGTCCAGTAAGCGCAAACGATAATCGTCTCGAGTGTTGCTGTTTATCTGTCGCATATGCGTGTCCGCTAACAGACTGCAGCCCTACCCAATCCTAAAGAAATTACACAGACATGAATGGTCGAAAACCTCCAAACGACGAAAACCTGCAAAAAAATCCATGTCCTACAACCATACAACGGAACTGAGCGCATTGCGACAGTACACATGCTGCGTGTTTTCTTTTGCTACCGGCGTACCATCCATAGTCAAGAAATTGACGGGTAGAAGGACCAGACTGCGGTATCTCGTTCACCCTCAATGAGCTCAAATTGGGAAACAATGATACCTAGTACTACAATCAAACTAATCCAAGATTCTTCCGGTCACAGACTGTTACTGGTAATTACAAATTTTCGTCTTTAAATGCTAACCGCTAATCTGGCGCTTCCTTCGGCTTCGGTGTGCTGGAATCAAATTGATTACACTGAAACCAGTCATCTGTGGCGTGCACTAGTCGTAGACTATCCTTCATCATGGTCCAAAACTGGTCACAGGTCATATCAATATGAAAACCACACGTCCTGCACAATAGACCTATCACGACAATCACCGAGTTTAGTGCCAGTCGCAGTTTACAGTGCGGTTGTCTTCGAAACAAACTGCCCAGGGTCCAAGCGAACGCTGAAGCAGATCAAAGAAGCGCTGATTTGGGACGTGGGGGAGGGGGACAACTGTTAGGCAGGACACCAGGTCATGTAAACCTCAGAAACGATAGGTATTTCCGACCTCAGTTGGTCTGTTAGCTTCTCACAGATGCGTCACCCCGGATGCAACATGAAATGAGACGCATAAATCCTCAAGATGTCAGCTATCCAAGGGCCTGAAGAATGGCCGCAAGCAGTGGTGAACAAAAAAGTGCAGAGAAACGGAAAAGGCTGCGGCCACCAGCAATAGTCGCAACTTGTACCGACTGATTAGGAATACTGGTTCGCGAAAACCAAGTTTAAGCGAAATGAATAAAGAACCCAACGGGTAACTGATTCGCTCTCAGGAAAGTCCGCTAGAAGGCATTGTCATCCCCGGATTATGTAGTACTCGCGAATGGTGTATGCGTGGGAACCAAACCGGTTTCCGACCCGGTTCGGGTCGTATAGACTAAATATTCCTTCTGCGACAGATCTTAGGACGCAGACACATCTTCCGCAGACCAAAGATCCCGATCTTCCTTGATCTAAAACCGACATTCGACTACTTCAACCGTGGCATTTTGGAACGATGCCTTTCATGGAAAGATGTGCCAGAAAATTTTCAGTTTACTCACAAAGAGAAGTGGTGCTTGTCGGGGTTGTCTCGTTGAACGTTTAGTCTTCAACTTTGTCATTAAAATGGTTATGGCGATGGGCCTATGTTTTTCTACGAATGGTGATATTGATATCTGCTTAAACAGGAATCTGTGTGACATGGAATACGCGCACCATGTTGTGCTACTGAGCGAAGATGCAAGTACGCTGCACGCATTCCTCGATTGTCTGATCGATAGTGTATGTTGGGTGTGCGTTTTGGCCCTTCGAAGTGTAAAATGCTGTTGCGAGATTGGATCCGCTCAAAGTCAAACCGTGTTCTTGCAAGGGAGTAACTAGAAAACGTGAGCAGATTTAATTACCTCCGTAGTTGTATTTCACCTGGAGGTCGTTTAATGTATGAAGTCTCTTCGAGGACACAGAAGGCCCGATTGAAATTTGCTGATTTGACGCATCTGTGGCGTCGACGTGACATCTGGAACGTGGCATCACCTCCATTGTTCATGACTCGACTTGAGTGTGAAATTCAAACTGTTCTTTCTAGGCAGTGTTAATAATTAGTCGTTGTCTAATGGAGATCACATACACAGCTGATTTCACCGACAATTATGGTGAGCCCCGACAGATGAGGACAGTTTTGCTCATTCTTCCAGCACAGCTGATTTAGAAAAAAATATTTTTGATGAAGTCCTGAATGTGGTCTGTGTCCCACACTAACTGCATTGCTTCTACTAAAGAATACTCCATTTACAAACGACGAACTCATTTTACTCATCTCTAGCTATGAATGAGCAAGAATTTTAACCAGTTTTACGATTGATATTTTTTTAATTGTACCTACTTTCTAGAAGGGAATATATCACTGGTTTAATTACAATAGTGACTAAGATTCTATCGTCGAAATGGCTGCTCCGTCTTTCACCGGTTAGCGAAAGTAACTTCTGTGAAGAGCAAACTGCATTTTGTCCGGGGTAAGGTTCCCTCGGTCAAATTCTTACCCTTGCCAGTTATTCGAAACGCGTCACACACATCGCCGCTTGACAATGACGGTTCTTCTTGATTTGAAAGGCCACTTAGATTCAGTTACCCGAACAGTTCTTTCCATTGTCCTTCATCGAAAAGAATTGCGTCAACGTGCTGAGATAAACGCACTCACATACATCTGATCGCATAAGAGATGACCTATCAAGTTCACTCCAGACGATCAGTGATGTTCGACAAACATGTCTCATTTTGCTGCTCTTCCTCAATTTCGTCACCGACAAAATAATGGAAGATGTTTTAGACCTTTGGGAAGTAGGTGTCGACATGCGAAACAGTGAAAAGGTATGTGGCCTATATTACGCAGACGACCCGTCCAATGCGAATGATTGGAAAAAATATACGTTTTTACAGCTAGCGGTGTATCCTGTATACCAGCTACTATGCCGTGCCCCTTCCTTCCTACTTTTATGGGTTTTATCATCCTTGTATACTCATTCTTTTCATCGCACTGTGTAACATGATGAAAATTAGCATCGACCAGTGAGGCTCGCCCTACTGTTTAACGCTGAATGATGCTGATAATAATGAAGAATCTATTCATGACTAAACAAGAAAACAGTCAGAGGAAGAGGATGGAACAAGATGCCAAGCTCCCCATGGTTCATTTCCACGCCATACGTTGTTCACTGTTATCCATGGCTCGTTCGTCAATGTTAACATATGGGCGATTGAAACGTTTGTCAACCGCAGCCCTCATAAGAGAAAGCCACGATTATTGCTCATCGAAAGATGACAGAACGCACTTCACGTCTAATTTTAACAACCAATGACAGTATAGCTGAGTGTCCTAGATTCGCTAGACATCTCACTGCAAACTGTTTAGAGGCAAGGTAGACGCGATTTGTGTAATGATTAGACTACTGTATGTGGGGCCAAGTCGACCGTGGTTGTAGGTGCCAAGGGATCGGTGCAGTGAATTCTATTGACTAAGCCATTCAGCTACGATGCCGAAAATGCTCACCGAATGTGTGAAGTTTTCACGGTAGTATGCAGTCCTCCTCCTTGTTTAGCGCAAATCACCTAAGTCTATACCGCGCGTTGCAGTGGTGTCTAGGCCACCGCAAGAACTGAAAGCTCTGACTGATTTGTTCAAAAGAACAATTAACGTGTCCGCCATAAGGTTAAGAAACACGAATAGGCGGCTTACTTTTCATTTTGAGTTATATCCTAGTCGCAGAAGAAATAAGCAACAAAACTCGATGTCTCAGGTCAGTGCAGTTATTACGGTCATTAGCCTTGTGCCCATAAGTTTCACTTTTGAATGCTAGTGTTAAGTATCGAATCACCTAACTCTAGGTCAACACGGCAAATCCCAATTCTGAAACCCGTCCAGCAACCGTCCGGAGAACCGAACAAACAAGGGGGAAGGCACAAGACAAGACCACTACCTCAGTCGTATAGTTGGTGCTGGATCAAAGACGACTGTACAGCGAGCTCAGCTACTTACACAGAATTTTAGATGACCTCGTTCATTCAAACAAATTGTGATAAGGTAAATGCGTATCGTAAATTTTCGCCGAAATTTCACTGGCGCGGATTTAAAACCGAGGGCAAAATTCCGGCATCTCCCAAATGGGACAACTTTGAAGAAAAATGACAACAGATTCGAGATCTCATGCAGCAATTTATGGGAAAAGGAACCTATCCCAAAAGCTACCTCACAAAACTGTGTGCATAGGATCAGTGAAAAAACAATCACAAAGAAATAAACCATACGGAATAGAAGAGCTTTGGGATGGAAGGACGCTGTTTCGTGTGTGGAGTTGATGCATTGGATGGCATGTCGAAAAAACAGCATCCGATGAGATGCTTGACAACGAAATAAGACTGCATAGATGTATATGCTTGACATCACAGCCTTAAATGTGTGAATTGGTTACGATGAAGCCCTTGGAGAGTATAAAGGAGCAATTTTTATCGACCTTTAGAATGAGCAACCAAGATCATGTTTTACGTCCCGACCCAATCTTAGCATAATGATACCAGAAAATGATAAATATCAACGAAGGAAGGAGTATGGTTTTAAAACGCAAAACGCTCTACTTCATCCATAAATCTTCAGTCGGCTCCATCTCTCGACCGTTATTGCCCCTTTCTACCGAGTCCAACGAGAAAACCTAAGTTCAGCACAAGCAAAAGTTCGTTTATTAGTCAGAATCAAACAGCTCACATTAGCCTTCTACGATCAACACTCAGTGACCGATTACTCTGGTGACTAATCTGATCCACCGTCACTTTCTGACTTTCTCTTATGGTAATTTCGTCAAGATTATCGGTCGGCGTAATCTGTGAGATGTCATCGCAGAAGTGTTGATCTCTGTCAATGGTGATGGATAAACTGAATAAAACTCACTACCCTTACGAGTACCATATCGGAAGCTGAGATAACAAGTCAAATGTGGCAATGTTAACCACAGTCAGCCAAAAAGGTCCGTGTTGCGCAATGTGACGTCTGTTGACCATAACATTACTCGTGAATATATTACTTAATTGTGTAATACGACTTCATGTCCCCAATGAAAACTTGCACTGAGCAGTTGCTTCGATCCTGGGAGATTAGAAAGATATACTACGTGAAAGAGAACGAGCAGCACCCGGCAACATTCAGCTTCATTTACAAGACAGTCCCGGCTCTTAAGCAATCGGGGATGAGCTGTAAGGCAGAAACAAGATTGTTCGTGGCTCCATAAGAGCTCATCCGCTTTAGGGTGGAGGTTATTCTCAAACAGGAATTCGTCCAGCCTCATCAGGTACCACTCAAACTTCTGTCAGTGCAGTATCTGCCGGGCGGATTACGCAGAGACGTATGCAAAAAGAAAACCACCAAGTAAATAACGGAACCCTGCGCAGCATATAAATGATTCGAAAATCAGATGGCATACTTACCCAAATAGTCATCCATTAGAGTTCCGATCGCAAACTGAATGCAGAGAAAAAGAGAAAGACGGATAGCGTATTTGAAAGATAAACTCCGCTTTTAAAATGTTTACTTTAACCTTGATTATTCTGGTTTCTAATAAAAGAAGGACCGTGATGGAATCGTGGGAACAGCAGAAAACTGAATGCATGAAGCCTAAATGCGTTAAAAATAACACGGCCGTTTTCACCAAAGGAAAAAGCGAACTCCAGTTAACAGACTCTTAATTTCATAGGGAATATCAGTTTTGCGCGACATACGAAGAACGGGAAAGGGAGCGACAATTAAAAGCCACGGTAAATACGAAATCTTCGCATTCCGAGAACTACATGCGTTTTATTATAGATACACAGAAAGTGAAAGAAAGGCAGAATCTTCAATCGCGAGATGCAAGAGAAAACCCCATTGTATCCGCAAGACAGATAAATGTTCCTATTTTAGAAGATAAAAAACCATAAGCAGTGGACACTTGGAGCGGAGAGTGTATCCTATTGTTGAGAGGAATCAGCATTGAGCCGTCACGGAAAAAAGAGTCAGATAAGCAAAGGTGTTGTCTAAATGCGGCGTTCGGTTTGCAGAAAATCTATTTACCTCGAGTACATTTCAAGATTTTGGTAAAATCTATCTTTATATACATGCAGACGGTATGTAAAATACATAGTTCGCAACTGCTTGTGGGATCGGTGTATTCTATATTAGGCTGACTGTCATTCAGACTCTACTTTTCACGCTAAAATCCCAGGTCATCCGGACAACTTTACACCAGGTGTCGTACAGGTTAACCTGAATTACCGAGTTATATTCGTCCAGATGTCGTCGTCAATGACGGACAGCAAAACCTAAGAGCTTCGAAGGGCGACACTGTACATAACTTCAGTCGAATCCGTCCCACCAAATCAGGTCTTTCTACAGGATGGGCGCATGTCCTCACGGGTCTGCCTCAAAATATTTTCTACAAAGAGTGCACAATTAATTGCAAGTAGTGTGTGAGGCGTTGCTGGCTGACATTGACGATGATATATGTGAACGGACATAACTCGGCATAGTGGAAACACGAGCCCTGGGAGCGATGGGGGATATGCACTACTGATGAGCTCCAATAAGAACCAAGCTCGAGTCTCGGTGCTTCCCGAGTGTATAGTTGTCCGAGTGGCTTGAGATTTGTGCGTGAAACGTGGAGTCCGAATGGCAGTCAGCCTAGCGTAGAATATTTGAAGCAGTTAAGCACTTTAAAAGTTAGGAGGGACTCCAGTGATGTTACAGAAAAGTGAAATAATCCGATCACATAGCAATGAGCAAAGCCAAAGCGACAAAGTGCGACGAAACACAACTCATGATTACTCCTTGGTTTTAGATTACAGAACCGGAGTTCTATTCCAAGCAAATGCACACGTTGGATGTTGGATTGATCAGATATAACGAAAATCATCTTTGGTTGCAAGTTTTAGGGTACAAATTAATATGGGTGGCGATGAAGATGTGCCTTCATCTTAGTCCATTTTGTCGGTTCCCACAAGACACTGAAACAATTAGGTCGAAGAAGTTTTGTCACCAGTCGAAGTGACATAATCAGCGCACGTCATTCTTGGTGCCGATAAAATGCCTGCACGTAGACGACTGAGAACCAGTCAAGCAGCGAAGCCCTAGTCCTAACTAGAGCCCAGCTCACATCAAGAAGACTAGAAGTCACAGCTTTATGTTCCCTAGTAAGGGTGGAGTGAGACTTCATTAAGTGATTGAAGAAGATTGTCGACAGAGTTGGGATAGTGAGTGAAAGTTCCAATGACAAGAATTTCTTGTGCACGAACTTCACGCGCCTGTTATTCTGCGCACCTTGCTGAGACCGACAACTTTCGAGGTTCCTACGATGATCAGTTGAACGCAGCATTTGATTTCCCAACTTCCGGAGGTTCGAATTGCAAGTATGTTGGTCATTTCAGTGGCAGATCGCGATTCGGTGTAGCCCGGGCCGTTACCGCGACTGATTTAGTGAGAACTTAAGTGGTTGCATTCCGACCAAAGATTCAGAGTCACAACTGCCGATTCTCTCATACTTCCCTAGGACCTACAGGCCGCAAGCTACATTATTCCACACCACTGGTGCTTCAAGCGCACAATATAAAAAAGGATATGCTTTTGTGCCCTGATAAGAATTGAGTCGCATTTTGATGGCTATCAGCCCATGTGTGCCAGAGTGTATCTAGAAATCATAAAAAATCGAAGTTATCACGATAAGGTAGGTCAGGTCACAATCTACGAAGCCAACAGAATGTACGGTATTCTTGATAAGCAAACAGCGATGGACGATCTTGTCAGCCGAAATTAGTCCTGGCTTTTCAGAAAGTATGTTTCGGAAATTAGGTCGGCGAGTGCCTTCAGGCACTTTGTGGCAGTCTAAGCGAGAATGCACTGTGCGTTTCAACAATAACAATTAGAAAATCCGGAGTTTGCTCCCACAAAAAAACAAACGATTTTCAAAACGAATAACGAATAATCGCTGTCAGCTTTCGAAAAGAAACTAGAGCAGAAGACCAATCCCAGTGCGCCCCAGCTGAGGATAACTGTTATGTAGCTGGTGGGAGCACAAAACAAATACAACACAAGTCTCTGAGACTATGAGCACAACCACAACAGGCGTCGAGCCTACGACAGCACGGACACAGATTGATCACAACACCGACCAGGTACACGAGAGTGACACTAGCCCGTAACCGCATAACAGTCGACACGATACTGGAACCACAGTATACGACGTGCACGATTCAAGTTAAGCCTTCCACTAGCTGAGCACAGAAGACGGAGCCTTATGAGTAACGTGTGTTGACACAGCACGACTGCCAAGAAGGTAAGCAAGAAAGAAACATGTCGCGTGAGCTCGGGTCATTACCGCTTATATAGTCTTTGACCAGGTCCGGAGCCCGACCTTGCGAATTAATGCAAAGTCATAAAACTGACCAACCATCGTGCAGCAATGGAGAGGCATGGCGAACAATTTGGTTACCGTTAAACCGGAAGTAACAGAAACAGGAAAACGATAGAGTTTTAGGAAAAGATAACAGCAGAAATAGGATTCGCAAAAAATAAGGGAAAGACATGGCGGTCTCCCCAACAATAACAAACTAATTATATCTGGTGAATTCAAGATAAACCCGTTTTTCATGTAAGAGAAGGAGCAGATCTTGATAGAAGCTATTTTTGATTGCATCCAGGTAAGAATACGTGGACATATACATCGACATTACAAGCAATTCCTCTAGGTTTTAGCGCAGTCATAACGATGAAAGAAGTCATAAAAACCTTTAACGATGACTTACTATATCGCTGGCATCCACACGCAAACCGATTATTCTCACGCGAATACGATCCTCGATCTGAACCGTTTGATTCTTTAGTACACAAAGCAGACAAAAAGTCGGCAAGGCTCAGTATTATTATGATACACGGAGCAATTCGTTCGTTTCAAAACTCGTGAAGACAATTGGTGAAATGAAAATATATGATCCTTTAGGTCAGTAAGCACAATTGAAATCGACAGGACAACAATTTATCACCTACTTACTTCTTCCTCGTCATCATCAAGACCGTCTACCACTGCTTCGGCACCTTCGAATTTCAAGTTCGGAGGAATCGACTAGGGAAGTTAGGAGAGCTATGGCATAACGAATAACTCACGTATTTGGATATGAATATGGTCAGTGGTCCAGCATCCGCAAATACACCGACTTTGTTGACTTGTGAGACGACGGCATCAACGACTTCGCCTTTGAATGGCCGAAAAACAATCGCGCGATATACAATATGGTATTGGACAAAGCCTCGATTAGGCTGAATAATACCAGCACCAATGTGTTCAATATTGGTTACTGCTATAATGAAACCATATCTATCCGAGAATGATAACACGAATTATCGAATTTAAAACATACTTTCCTGAACATGTGCCTTCTACATCGGAAAACAATTTAGCTTTTACAGTCTCTGTCAGGTTCGGCCCAAAATACTTCGGATGAAGTAATATCTCATGTTCTAGTTTTATCTATATCCAGAGAAAACAACATATACACGCGGAAATAAGAGATCAATAAGAATGGCTGTTAGTAACAGACATTCCAGAAAAGCTGATACGGATCTATCACAATTCGTCCAAATAGGGGCAAAAAGGAAAGGTAACACGGTGCAGAATTACGCACTATTTGCTACCAAACCAAGTTGATTCTCCCAATGGCCATGGATGCTTTCTTAACTTGCAGCGTTCATTACGCAAATTACGATGGGTATAGGATATATATATGTATACATATACGTGTATATATATATAAAGGGTACCACAATACGAACTACAAACAGACCACGACATGCAGAAACAATCAATGGGAGAGCAGAATTGCCTCCGAGTTTGCACTCGTCAAAATGCTTCAAAATGACCATGTCTTAAGTAACCGCTGTTGATGAAGTCTTGCTGACTACCCTGTCGTAGCGGAAGTGTTTCCACCAAAATGTGGGAACGATTACGGAAGCCCAGTGTGCTCCAACGAACCGATCTCACTGTGCGTGGGTGTGCGGTGAAAGAATTTACGGCCTTCTAACAGACCAACTGGCATTGAAATTATCCAACGATTTAAGGGTCACATTAGCTACAACCCTGTGAGGCATCTTACACTGCGCGCAAGGTACTTTTGATCACCTTCCAATGCTCACTCGGATCCTGGGAATTCGATTGTGCCCATGACCACGTTGATAACTCAGACTACCTTAAAGCGGCGAAAAACAAGAGTTAAATAAGATGCTGCCTAACTTCAGTAGATATTGGCACTATGGTTATATACAATATTTGTGCTTCAAACACCACCAATCGAACCACGGTAGAAAGGTGCTTGAAATGTCCGTCACTGATTTGAACAAGAGGGCAATGAATAAAAGTCCGCTACTCAAGTCATCGCAGTTTCAACGCATAAACAAAAAGCTCCAACTAGAATACAACCAAACGCAAATATCACAACGGGCACTAAACTGACCAGTAACTCGACATCCATTTGATTTAAGGTCGGTTTTCGAACACATCGTTGACTACGAAAAACATTATTTCAGGGTCGATCCAGTTATTGTTCCAAACAGCAATCAGCTGTCGCCCGACTCGTCACCACGCCTGACCTAGTACTGAGTTCTACGATAGATCAAATCCCACACAACACCGAGCCACAGGATCTCAACACAAAAGTAGCATGCAAATTCCGAGAATCTGGAGCCATTTAGCACTTCAATGTCTACGGCCACTAGCCTAAAACCAAAGTGCGGTGATTTCGAATGTTAACACACAACACCATCTGCTCAAAAGAGAACATATAAAAGATACTGAGGGATCGATTGCAAGATATGCTGAACAACTATACAGAGGAAGAAAGTCTTCGAATCATCATCATCATCATCATCGTTCAGCGTTAAACAGCAAGGCAAGCCTCACTGACCGCTGCCGTTCCCCAGAGTTACACGT
>LUCM01001697.1:0-39257 GCA_008360955.1 Fasciolopsis buskii
TTAAGCCACGGATTCGCACAAGCCGTCACACCACGTCAAGGTGCAGTCTCATTGTCACGTTTGGGGTGGTTGCTGTCTGATTTCAATACGTGTGTGGACTGTATATTTTTTGTGCCTTCCCGTCTTACTTCACTATTCGGCATTCCTCGTACTTCTTATATTGTCACATGATTTTATTAAACGGTTTTTCTGCATTTGCCCTATGCTTATTTTTATTTTCTATTGCTGTCTCTTGATATGTTTTACTCCAGCTAAGTTTTACCGTCCTCATTTGATGCTTATTTCTATCGTTCGAGGTGTGTTTTATTACTTCAATTACGACCACTTAATTATTCCACGCCCCAGCTGTTGGCCAGCTGATGAAATGCAGATTGTTGTGTTCGAAGTACGTTAAAATTTAATGCCCGCAAAATCTGTCAACGAGTTTACTTGGCATCCGTTCTCCATTTGGTCAAATGCCTAGCATTTTATTTTATTCTTTATCATACTTTTTGAAAACACCGTTTTTGACGAAAGAGATTTTATGCATCTTATTCTCAATGAACACATCCCATTTCAGGCTTTTCCCATGCTTGTGAAGGGGACAGTTAAGGAGTGTCAACAACTGCAGCGGTTTGAACCTCCGCGGGAGTCGACGGTTAGACAGACGCTAAGCACAGCGACCTGACCGGTAAGGAAACCAAAAACCTGAGCAGCGGCCAACGGTGGATTTCAAAACCATCGAGAGCTACAGACAGTAGCACCAGATCGCAGCTTAGTAAGTGGGTTCTTGGGTGTTCCAATTAGACTAGCCATATACACAGACAAGCGTCAGTTGCGGGCGATCGATCAGTACTTTGTCCATGTTACGCATTGGCTGTTACATAAGGACTAAACGATATCACTGCCTGACCTCATTTTTCACTAGCTGCTACTTGCCTGTCCCGTTATTCCTCATAGGTGTTTTACACAGTGCACATTCAGGCCTGCCATGCTCCAACTACTTTTATTGATTGCACGGACTGTACGCTAAGAGGCTGTCCATTAAGCATGAAATGACTTAATTTGCACTGCGTTTTAGGCAATTGTATCTTTTCCGTAAGTGGTAGACACTAACAATGTATTACTTGGTCCGGATTTCAGTTTTCGTATCCTAACTGAGTTGATTTCAGGATTCTATCAAAATAGTACTGGCCTGACCAGCTGAAAATATGTCACGACTACATCACGTGGCATTGAACATGGTACCACACCTCCCATTGCCAAGCACAGTTAAGAATCACAAGTCATTTAATCATTTGTCACAATCCTTTTATCCACAATTCTCCATTCACAAGCTTCTACTCTGTATTACTTATCAAAGGAAGATGCTCCACCAATCTCCAAGCGCAAATTTTAACCGCTACGCTGCAAAATCGCCATACCAATATGTATCGGAATAATCTGTGCTCAACGAATGTTGAAAATATGGTTTATATACCACAACTAGTGCGGCAAAACTGGGTAAGAGAACGAAGTTTGACGATTGTATACCCCACAGATGACCGTTTCATGTAAGTTATATACTGCCATGCGAATGAAATATCACGTGTTATCCTCGAGCACCCCATATCTCCACTTGTTTAAACAGACTCCGCTTTCAAAAGCGGCTAAGGATCGGTAACCTCTGATATTTTTTTAATTGTATTTTCCTGATTCCTGTCAAGGCTTCTAGACCAGACACGTTATATCTTAAATCATACCGGGATTTTTTCACTTAGATGTAGATTGTTGCTGTATTCAGAACATGTACTTTTGTTCATGGGGCAGTAATTAATTTCCCACACTTGGACATTCAAGCAAATTACATGCAATTGAGTAGAACAATCTGAACGACCCCATCCGCGTCTGAGACTTGAACAGCATGGATTGCCAACAGAATGAATCCCCCAAACCATGTGATTAGTCTGGTATATATCGTGGACCAATCAGAATCAAGGCACAAACAGACTGGACGTCTAAGCATGCGTGCGTGTTTACCATACGTGTATGTCTATAGCTGTCCGCTGGATTGATCTCTGACTGTTATCGCGTACGTGTGTGCGTCGGCCGGATCAATTCCCACGAATTGGAGACGGTAGTAATTTGGAGCTCATCAAAGCAGATATAACACATCCTGTTTTCTGGGACTGGCGATAAGCGAAATTCTACTTTGTCGACAATGGGACTGGATCATCTCTCAGCTACAGGGACAAATTAAGTATAGATTAAGTACAAACTCTATTGGGTTGGCTAAATGCCAAAAGTTCCAAATAATGGAAGTCGGAGAGCGCTTTGGTACAACGAAAAGTACTGGTATTCATTTTACCTGCTTGAACGGACCACATCTATCCAAGGCAAACCGAAGGAGAACCAAACGCACAATCGACGGATGCCGATGCGCTCAACATCAAATATCGCCCGCTGAAAAGGAGTTGAGGACAGCAAATACGAAGTGATAAAAGCTGTCTTTGCGGTGTCAAGGCATTCTGCTGAAACCATATGGCTAGGGTTTGTACCTTTCGACGTAGTGACACGCGAAAGGGCCCGTGGGGTTTTAGTCTTCCTTGATAGCGGATCAAATACAACCGTGGTTACAGACTATTTCATCCAGCGGTTTGACTTATCAGGCAAACAAACGAAGCCCGTGATTAGTCTGTTCTGATGCATTCGGTAAACCAAGAGTACGAAAATACACCTAAAGTTCCATTCAACTGAGGAGAGCGAAACAGTGGACATTCCTGAAGTGTTCATGATGAGTAAGCTACCAGTCAGACCGACAGACTCAATCGGGGCCATTTCCCAAGGGTGGCCTCAACTAGGGAATGAACATTTTGCCGAAATGCCTGCACGCCAGTGGATATACTCGTTGGGTGCGACGTACCAGAGGCACACTAAGTGTTGGGCTAACGATTGGGCAACTAAAAGGGACCATTATGCAGTAGAAACTTGCGGATAAATCTTGTTTTGATTTGGGATTCGCATTACTTTGGCTATGCGTCGCTCGAATAACTCATATCGAAACTGTACAGTGCTTTCTTGTTCGATGGCTCACGTGTTTGGCCATTCACTTGAGCTCACTGGCCAACAAGAAGACTGCAGCGACTGGACAATGCGAGTTATAAAATTATGTTGCATCAAGTACTTCGATCACTCGAGAGTGACAGTGTGAAGCTGGACTGATTGTTTCATAATTACACGTACTTATCTACAACGTCCGGGAGGTTGGAGGTCACGTAATGGTGATTCGAGGACTCTTCGATTTCTATATAAACTTTCGTTCACATTGTTCAGCATTCGTGTTCGCCAATCAAAAGCTATCCATAATTCAGTCTTACAGTACCTCGTCAATTCAACGAGCATACATTGTGAGCAACAAAGCCTCTTCTTGGTCCTTTGAACATCAGTGAAGGGAAAGTTTTGAGTGAACCATTCCATGGTGTATTTGAGGCGACAGAAGTTGAGGACGGCGCCGAATGAGGAATGCTACAAGTAATTATTTGACGGATGGTGGCGAACATGGCTCAAAATGTGAAGGCCGCTAAGGCATCCATATAATTGCAATCGCCGAATTTGTTATGTACCACCATGTAATTTCCATTTAAACTCGCTGAAAAATGAATTTAATAAATCCAGAAAAGCTAAACTTTACAACTATTCTAGTTATTTGCTGATGAGAGCATTCTAAAACTGACTGAATATACACAGTACAGTCCGACGGAATGCGCTAAACGGCCGGATGTTAAAAGTGCATCATTTAAATCTCCTTCAATCACAATGTGTGGTGCATGATTTTGATTCCATTAAAGCGAACAATTGCACTGCAGAATACTCCCACGTCTTCTGTCGCTCAACTATAGGCATGGTCGAATTTTGTGTCCGGGCTAATAGGTCACGGGTTGAGGTTAAATAATCGTCCTCTGGATAAACAACCGTGGCTGAAGACCAAAGAACTTCGGTTTTCGTTGTGGCACGACTCGCGTGCGTGGGTTGACGCAACAAATCAAGTTCGTTTAATTTCCGACATGGTTTGAGCAATTGGTTCATTAAGATGTCACACCACAATCATTCATTTTTACTTCCCTTTGCTCACAATGAACTAAATAGTCTGAACAGGCCAAAACTTCAATTTCATCAAAGCGGTAACAATGAATATTGTCGCTGGAAAGATGCATTCACATGAGCAAATCCCGAAGAAGTACCATCAGACGGAACGTCCTGTATACTCACAATTATAATCGCCGGTGCTGAACATCTTGAGTGGATAGATTTGACCAGTCTGACCAGCGGAAACATTGAGGAGTTTCCATGTGGACCAAGTAGTAGACCAAGCGATCCAATACTCGAGGACGTGATATTCGTGAAATGATTGTGACCAGGCAGTTCTATTCGTAGAATTGAGGTATTTGGTGTAAGTTTCAGCTATGAAAGGAAGGATCACGCCAAGATTAAGCAATGAATACAGCGAATCGTCATTTAAAATAGTAACGCAAATGGAATTATGAATGAGCAGAAATAAGCAGGTAAGACATAACGAAAACCAACGAAAACAAAAAGACAAATAAAAACTGAGTGAATTATAAACACCAAAATAGAACAAAGAGCTACGATTGAATAGAAGGAACGGTAAAAGCAAATGTGCTAAAGAAAGACGGACTAAGAGGAATGTAAGTTAAAGTGCTGGTGGCAGAGAAAGGAGAAAGAATGACTCGTTGAGCGGTTGGTTCCATTATTGTTGCATGCTTGCTTGATTGTTTGATTGATTGAACCAATAAACGTTTGGTTGTTGGAATGAAAGTGGGGTTTGAGTGAACGATTACGAGATTGATTGGGTTTGACTGTTTAACAAATCAGTTGATTGATTGATCGTTTGGCTGATTGGATCGTTGGTGGTTGATGAAACGGGGGATTAATCGATTGACTGAATGAATGCTGGACTGGTTGAATGAACAACAGATTGATGAACAGGCAGACTAAATATTTAAGAATTGGGTTGATGGATGGGCGAGTGATTGATTGACTGATTGATTGATAGACCGTATTTTGAACGGTTGATTGAGTGACTGACTGCAAGAGAGAATGACTGACTGACTGAGTGAAAGAGTGAAAGAATGATCAATTAAATGACTCATTGAGAGAGCAAATGAATGCCGGAAAGACACATCGATAGATGAACTGACAGATTGACTGATGGATTAGCTAACTGAATGAATGACTGAATGACTGATTGACTGACTGACTGACTGACTGACTGACTGACTGAATGACACAAAGAATGATTGACTGAATGATTGCTTGACGGAATGCTTCGACGATTGTTCGTTCCATCGAATGATTGAGTGAATCGTTCAGTGGCTGAGAGATATTTTGATTTGTTGCGTAATTGTTCAGAACGAGGAACCCAGTGAAGCATAGATTGAGTGTTTGCATTTGCTTAGTGTACTGGATTTTGTCAAATTGGCCTGATTTGGTTCGAGTGTGTCTGACATGAGAGATTCACATACTTGTCCGGACTTGTTCGACTTGTAAGAAGAAATGGTCCATGCGACTGAGGGACTGTGGCCAATTTCTCTATTTGTCCGTTCTGTCCGGTTATCTCTCTTTTGTTGTTGGTGTTGTTGTTGTTGTTGTGGTTGTTGTTGTTGTTGTTGTTGTTGCTGCTGCTGTTGTTGTTGTCAATGTTGTTTTGTTTGTGGTTGTGGTTGTGGTTTGGTTGTGGTTGTGGTTGTGGTTGTGGTTGTGGTTGTGGTTGTGGTTGTAGTTCTAGTTGTGGTTGCTGCTTCCCATGTGTTTGTGGTTTTGGTCGTGGTCGTGGATGTGTTCGTGGTTGGTGTTGTTCTTTCGTTGGTTGCTGTGCTGCCCGGTGTGCTTGTTGTCAGTCTCAACGTGGTCGCTATTGGGGTTGTGGTTTTGACTGGAATGGAAGAGGGACAAAGCGGGTATGGAGAGAGAATCGTGAGATCGGGAATGGGATAAATTTGTGCAAGGAGCTGATCAACCGCACTCGCTGTCTTGTTTTCCCGTTCCTCTTGTTCTTGTTGTTTCATCTATTGTGACGTTTCTAAATGCAATTTAGTGGTCATTTTGGATGGCGTTTAATTGTGCTATTTTGGATTGTGTAACTGGCGTTCTGGTTGCAATCAGTGTTGGCATTTATTTTGTTTCCAGAAATCTAAGTTTGTTTTATCGCAATGCTCTTGTATTGGGTTATCAAGCGCTGTTCCCAATGTTGCCTTCAAGAGGTATTTTGTTGGATACTATTGCTTCACATTTCGCATCTCCCGGTCTCAAATGGAACACGAAACCAGACCAACGGTTGTCACTAGACCACCTCAACCAGTACTATAGTTTGCTTGATCCAGTAATCGATAAGTGCTCTACATCATGTCATTTTTATGTTTGTTAAACCGTTGACTGCCTATGTGGTTGGCCTAATAGTCGAGGCCTTTGACTCCCAGTCGTTCGTCTAGCATTTCCGTCCCACTGTTGCCACGGCATATAGGCACTGCTGATAGTTCACTACAAATATGAAGTTTGTAATGCTCCCATGATTTCTCAGGGATCCGATGAACATTCATATCGCGTAATAAGCCATTCCGAAATTCCCCAGAATATAAGGAAACATTGTGTTTACTCTCTTAGGTAGAAGTACCTATTGCTGTAATGAGAAGCGGAACAATTACTGACGAAATTTTGAAGCTATCAATTAGCATAAATCTCCAATCCTGCCTCCCTCAGGAATACCTTTAATCAGCACAGCCTGACATCCTCTTCTCCACTTTCCGCGTAGATTTGGCTTCTTGTTTCCTAAAGCCTGCAAAATCCAAGGGAGAGATTTGAGGAATTCCCTTAGTTAGTTATTCAATCGTTTCTCATTCAGTAACTTTCTCATCTATCGTCCGGGTAATTAATTTCCGACCTTTGCAGCTCTTAGCAAGTGTTCGACTTGCTGAGACACAGTGGAATGGAAGTGCTGTGCATGCATGTACAACAAATCTATTCTATCACCGTCTATCCTACCCCCGGGTGATCACAATTTTTTTAGTACTACGACCATGGTATGTAGCAGGATGAAAATAATCGTTATTTAACGAGGGTAGTATCAGCGATTCGTATCCCAAGGTTTTGCATAATATCGGTATGTTAGGGAGACGATCAAACAAAAGCCAATATCGCTTGATCATTTTTCATAGGTCGCAGTGATGAATTGACAGAGATCGGATGCACACACTGTTCAATGGATTCGGAAATGAGTGATAGTAGTAGCTCAGGCTGCATATTGCCGATGCTTCACCATCAGTCGAGGTGGTATCATCAGCATGCATGAAATCTAAGCGTCATTTACCACCCTTACAGGCACGTATATTTTTACGGCAGGCATGTTCAACAAAATCCTACTTTATTAGTATGGCGACAGTATACATCAATTTTCACAAACGGAGTCACCAAGTACGAAAGGTGACAGTGGCACCGGAAGTGTTCAAGTTAAAACATAGCGATGTTAGTCGTTTGACTAATACAGATCGTCATATTAAAGAAGCAGTACAACTATGGGACAAAACTGAATTTTACATATGTAAGCTGCTAACATCCCCTTCTCGGATCGATATTTTTCCGTTGGCCTTCAACATAGATTCAATCAAACCCTCACACACTAAAACGCCTGCTTCCACTGTAATCTGACATGGCTCACTAACCCAACGTCATCGTACTTGGGCGAGATTTTATCAATGCGAAATGCATGAGTCAACCTGCCAGTTTACGTACATCTCAAAGTTTGAAGCAAGCATGCAAATCTAATTTTAACCAAAGGTAGACGGGTTCAATATGGTCATATCCGAAGAGATTCGGAGTTTAAACTAATCTGTATAGGAGAACAGAAGAATATCTATGTGTGCTTCATTAATTAATTCGATTTTCAAACGCATGGTGAGATCTTACCTATGATTTTTCCTTGGGCTGGCTACCCACGGTTTGCTATCCCAAAAACTCTATTTGGGATCCATCCGCCAGACAGCATGAATGACACGCAAGTCCGGCTCCGAACTATCATGGTTCAGCTACTATGGATGGTTTCCTGTCAGCCGGACGAACATCTGCCTACGTCAGTTGTGTCTCGGACAAAGCGAAATGTGTTGGTAGTGGGAGATAGAATGTTTTCATGAAATAATTCACCATGTCATATCATCGTTTAACTGACCACGAAAAACCTTCGAAACACAGTACAGCGATTTCCTCCCAGTTAGGAATCATCAGCAATGCATATCCACCGCACCCGAACTTAATGTCGAGTTGAGCGATGATATCACATGATGAATTATTTCATGAAACCTGAATGAGTGTACTACCATGGATGCGGTCAGAATCGGAATCGTCTCTTTACTCTCCAGGATTATCCAGGATGAGCGCTTCGATGAACTCCAAAATTTTGTAACGCCGGAATTGAATGTCGCAGAGAATTCTTGTAGACTGGTTAAAATACTGGATCAGTAATAATCCTTGGGAAATAAGCTGATTCGGAGATCCTTTACTTCATTGATGTTATTTTGTGTTTTGCGCCCCAAAGGGTTCTGGATATACTTGTACTAGTTGTTGCCATTTAGAGGATGAGTGCTCAAAAAATAAAGTTCGTCGCGTGACCAATTCCTGAAATACTCTTTTCTCTGGCGGCGGAAACCTAGCTTTATATAACCGTTTTGTTTTCTCTCTTCGATGCACAACTGTGGAAGTTGCCATATTGACAGGCTCATTTCGTTGTTCGGTATGAGAACAACCAACAGGATCCAAATATGCAACCCTTTACACCATTCAGATTAACGACCAAGTGGCGACAAAATGCTCGGTGCTGGTCAGTAGGTAGAGTATCCCCGTCTGGATTTGAGTTGACATCATTGTAACGTCTGAGTCTATTAACCAATTGGGAAGGTTATTCCGTTTCTTATTAGCGATGTAACTTTACACACAGTGAACCAACGTTTGAAACTACTCATTAACTTCTGTGATTGCTTCTCCTTGAGGCACTAGAAGACATAGTATCAGAGGAACCAAGGTCACATGACTGGAAATCTGATTCTGTCGTCTTCGTCCCCTGTTTCCTGATAATCTGATTCTCCGGGTAACTGGTGTCGGCATAGTTCGCTGCTACAAAACGTCAATATATCGTTTCTGTCAATAACATCAGCATTAGCAGCGAGATCAGATAACATAATCCACAATATGAATGATTTAATGAAGAAATAATGAAGAATGTAGGCGAATGGTCGGATTATTCTTCGCTCTCTCCAGGAGACCACGATAGTGAGTGCCCACGGAAATCAACGATGGATACCATTATGGTATCCTGGCTCCCACGAAAAAACTCACGCGGACACCCAGGCTCAACTCTTGCTGTTATCACGCCCTTTAAATATCATCGGTCGACAGATGGCTAAGTCTCGATTCTACGTTTGTCCGGCTTTTTCCCCCGTTTTGGTTTCTCTAGCTGTCGGTGGTATTTCACAATTCCCCTTTTTCAAATTATCTTTATGATGTCTGACCGCTTTCCAGTCTAATCTAATCCTAGCCCGGACGATGTTTTTCCCGCGAGGACCGCTCAGGACACCAGAATGTACAAGCGCCTAAGTTGTTTAACTTATTTGTTTTGGCTAGAAGCATTTATTTTTTCATTTATTTTTACTGTATTTCTTACTAATCTGACTGAATTTTCCGCCTCTAATATTAATCTTTTCTAAATGATTTTTTACCGTACTGTTGCATCCAATTGCAAGGTCACTCACCGCCTCCCACTCCGGTTGCCATTACAAGTACATCGGAGTTGGCGGTACGTATGATGTATTTTCTCTCGTTTGGTCGATGCTTGTCGGATACAGTGGAAACATCCTTGGCTTTCTTCTCGCAATTCGCAGTTAAACTATTTGGAATCTTAGCTTTAATCCTTGCCCTCCTGCTAGCGCTTCCGCCCACAGCACAATCCTTGCGTGCTTATGGATTAGGGGATCTATTTAGCTCCCAGCTTTTATCCTGCGGTCATTGCGCTACAGCTGAAGCTTCTGGGGTCTCTCCAGCCCTCAGAGTTTTCGTGAGCAGGGTGCGAAGTCATGGGATCTGCACCTGTGATGTATTCCGTGACGATTAGTGCTGATGCCTGGTGTTTGTTTCCCGCCATGATCTACTTGGCGTCTAGTGCTGACATCCTGATTCTCGTGTGCTTCGGATTTGTGTCATCGGGATGACGCAGAAGTTTTACGGATCTCCGATGCACAGTGTTTTCTGGCTGATCAGTCTTTTCTTCGATGTTCGCCATGCCCTTGTGAAAGTTCTTTATCTACCTGAGCGCGCCTCTGCTCCTCAGCATTGCATATATCTGTCAGGAAGACAATTTCCGTCACCCAGATGAGACCCGTTTCGCGACCAAACTGGCTACCTATGCTTGCGATGCGCTTCGGTTTTACTGGCCTGCTTAATGTGTCCCAACTCACAACTGCACTACTCATATTGGCCGGATTATTTCTGCCCTGGTTTATTGACCTGATTCTGACTTCCTTTGCTCAATTGCTGTGGTTCACTCTCTCTCTTTGTCCTTGATATATTCAAGCAAACTGGATTGCTTACAACCACAAATTTCGGATAAGATCCGTTGTTCCATGAGATCTGCTCTGCCGATCACAGCCATATACTGCCTGGTCGTGTGCGCACCGAGTGAGATCAAATGCCGGAAAATATTCAGCCGTTAGGCAATAAAATGTTTGCACGTTTTCAGCTTACAGTTGAGTTGTATACTGCTAGTAAACGGCATCCAAATTTACGCTCAGTACTTGTAGCTGGAGCCTGTAGTATCCCTCACTGGTGCAAGTAAGGCGGCACAATCAAGTAGAGCAAACGGTCGAATACTATGATTGCAAACGGAGGGCGGTTTCTCCCCCCGTCCCTCGACAAATGCAAAAAAGGGTCGGGCAGCCGAAAATCAATAATTGCGTCCAGGTCAGCGTCTTTGTCAATATCGGGAACAAAATGATTACTGGGCTTTCTTAAAAATGAGATCAAATACCAAATTTCTAAATAAAAATTCAGTGTTTCGTCACTACTTCTAACGTTAGAAGTGTAAATTAATTCCCCATTGACGATGGTAATTATCTCCTTGTGTTACCACAAATATCTACGGTATGCCTTCAATGAGCCTGGAGCTAGTGTTGTCAGAATTGCAAGATAAATTACATGTCGACTCAAATAAAACAGATCGGCATTTTCATTGGTGGAAAACATTGGCATGTTTTGTTATTCAAGTTGATGGGTCTTGAGGCCTTGTTGTAGCTGTGCTTGGCGTTCCGGTCGGGAACATATCATGACCGACCGTGATATTTTGGTCAAAACATGATACAATGAAGTAGACAAGGTTTTGGTCTCTGGACGGGTTACGAAACTCACTAGATTTCAAGGTCTTTGGTGCCCTTGGGGTCGCTTTGACAGGAAACGCACATTCACAAGAATGAAATCGCCGGATTTTATCGTATTTCATAGTTTCACCAGTCGTGGATTCTCTGCTTGTCTGTTGTAATGTGTTAACGGCCTCTGTGAGGAAGTTGGAGATGAAAAATGAGAATTTGGTTATATCAAAGAGGGTTATAATTAAAATACACAAGGTAAGTGAACATGTTTTCGTTCATGCATTTGCAGTTTACTGCATTCTCATCCAGCTGACTGACCACGACCGAGCACTCGATGTTTTGGTAGTTGAGAGAAAGGATAGTGGGTTCGGCTGTCGGTAACTTTTCTGATCGGCAGCCCTGAAGTGACCGTGACTCCCCATTGAAACTTGATACACATGTCGAATAGTGGACAAAGGGGGAGGTAAAACATCATTGTTTATAGTAATATTATTACTCGGGAAACTTAGAGAGAGGGACCAGTCAGCACCGGTTTCTTCTTTGTTAAGCAATCCCTAGTCATCACTTAGCAGGTCCAGGATGTCTTAGCAGCTTTTTCCTTGTAATGTCATAAATACTTTTTGACAACGCATAACGTAAACGACCACATAACTTGCGAAATGTGCAAACAAGCAAAGACACTTGATAGCCTAGGGGAGATTTTGTCAACCGGTTTGTGTGGCCATCCAGGATGTGCTTCCTTATCCCAGGTCAGGGTATTGCTGCCTAAAACTGTCCAAAGCTATTAAAGGACGGAGAAACCTCTAGTATTGCAATCTGTTGCCTGCTGTCTACTTTTGCATTTCGTCTTTTGGGTCCCACGAAAGTCGAGCACTGGGACGAGGCTCGTTCAGCAGGATTAGTAAACATGAACTGCCCACTTTTCAGTCTGTTCTGAATACAGGTAGGAATGAACCATAATTCTGTTTCAAGGTATGCCTATCACGGGCGCTAAGTCAAGCGACCTCAGTTGATCGTCTCGATTGTGGTTCACTCTCACAGCTTGATTTAGCATGAACGATCAATTGGTCTTTGTCCGGCCAAAATGACTCTGGTCTGAAAATCAATCAGAGAACTTATATATGCCTGCTCAAACGAAAGCCCATCGACCGACCCTCTCTACTCTCCCGGACTCATTGACTCTTTCTGTCCTCATTTCGAGCAGCACTCTCAATTACAACTGAACTTGTCATGTAAGTCATACTACCGTCAGTTTGTCCACGAACTGAGGCTACGGCCGATTCCCACTTTTCTGGGTGTTCCAGTCATTCTGATTCCCACCATACACGTCATTTACCCAGTGCCAGCTTCATTGTTGGCTGACTCATCGTATGAAACTCAATTTTTTGCCAAAGAATCGTAACCCAACCTTATTGTGTACCTGGATAGAACGAGCCACTGATAACTGAACGTTCAGAAAATCACTCCCTGCAAGTTCCCAATCTTCGACCGATCTCCAACAATCAACTAACTAGGCGATTGTTTCTGCTTGAGAGATTTAGCAATATACTTTGGTAAAACAACCAAAAGTAATAGGTTTTGGCTTATGTTTAACCCACCTAACCCACCAAGCGACCTCAACGATGACTGATGGATGTTTTACTTCTTTGATTCTTTTGTAAAACATTAATCAGATGCAAAGCTCGTACAGCCCTTTTCCGTTGCTTGGAAAAACTTGTCCCGGTTTCACATATCCTTCATGCATTTGCTCAGTGAGTTCGGGCCAATGATCAGTCGTCCATGAAGTCATTTGCGGAATTCAAGTTATCGCTTGCGGGTTAAACTAGTAAACGGGTTCATTTTGTCCGGCGACCGGTCCGGACATGTGCGACTCTTGTTTAGGAGGAGCGTAAGTAGAAGTTGTGAATCGTAATGCTGTGGCAATTTCGTATAGTTAATACTAAGACAATTATATATTTAACTAGCGGTATTTCCTCGCTGATCGGTTTTCTGTAACTCTCGAGTTACATTAGCCGTGCAGCGAACGATCGATATCATCGAGTATAGTGCTTAGATTGGTCCTTAGCTGAACTATCACTCGTCCTCGCTGTGTACCCAGACATTTATTTGTATTGAAAGTGATATTATCGGATGCATCGATTCCCGGCCCCGTTGTTCCCGAGATTTACAAACTCTCAACTTTAACAGTACATAGTAACCGACTGCTATAGGCGGATAACGAAAGTACCCATTTCATCCCCGAGAGAATCCACAGGGAGAAATTGTCCAAAGTTCATTTATAACTTTGGAAGAGGCCCGAAGAAGGTTAACGATCACGGCCACTTACAGCCACTTACAGGTTCAAATCGATCAACTGGACAAAGCCTGAAAAATTGCTGTAGAGTACAAAAAATCAAATTCTCTCTCACGAATGACGTGGATTTTATATCTCTCAGACATGGCAACAAGCGGATTATGTCTATCGCGGACAAGCTAAATAAACTGAAATTGAATAGTTTTGCGGTTGTGAACACAATTTCAAGTATGTCTATTCAACATGACCGTATCGTGTAGGATTTGCAAAGGAAGTGGAAAGTGAATGAACTTCAAGGGTTCATATAACTTCCAAATTTTTAGATTCTGACACACGTTTTAAGCGATAAGATGCACTCAGAAAGCTCCTCCCTAAGCCCGTGATGCACTGGAAAAGATAGTTGTCCAGTAAGCGGCTTTAAATTTGGTTGATTAGAACGAATAAATTGTTGAGAGAGGGGTCACAAAGATTGGGGTTTTGAGATTAACTGATTTTTTCACATGTCGGATGTTTACGCTATGTGCGTTGGTGTACCCAGTGTGTTCCACACATGCTATCAATCTTTGGTTTTGAAAGTCCAATGGCTTGGACAAGTGTTTTACCACATTAGCTCAGCCCTCCCTGTGAGGTTAGGGACCACCGTCGACGAATCCATACCTCTAGACGACCAAATGATAGGAGTCATTCTAACTGATGTCGTTTGCTCTACAGACATTGATGATGCAGTTGTCCGTAGCATGAAAGAACATGAAGAATGTAGAAACTTGAAGATCAGGAAGAAGACTGGATTTTTCCACCTGTGGAAAATGACTAGGACATTCAATTTGCTTATTTTACCACTGAAAAAATGAATAAAGTGTTCTTGGAAAATTTGATATTTTATAGACAATTCCGGTTTACTGGTCACCAAAATCGCAGAACAATCAGTCCGTCCTTTGTGCTTATCGATGGCAAATGCGGTTTGTAGCTTTTTCACTGTTATGATCCTTTTTCGTGAATTTTACTTCCATTATTATTGAGACGTTAGCACACATCTTTTTTTTCAAGAAGTGGACCAGCAGCAAGAGGGATCGAAACCGTGACTTACAATTGCGAACACCATAACATTATCCGCCTAACCACCGCCCGCAAGCTGTATGCTATATGGTTGCTTCCATATCCTTGGTTGCTTTAGCGTGTAATATTTGAATCGGAAAAAGCTATCTGACTGGAATACTTCAATTTACTCTTCAATTTACAAAACCCTGGCGCGGATATGCCCACGTATGACTTGACCATGATCTGTGAGTAACAGCAAATGAATTCGCCGAAACGACCGAGATGTCTCATTCTTCTTTGTTTGGGGTCTTGTACAAGGCTCGGAATCATTACCTGAACCATATTCACCACACGTAACAACTGTCAACAACATTTCGTTCGGCAGGTTACGTAGACCTAATTAGAAGAAAACGTTTCGAAAGCATTGGAGAATATCATTGTGTTAGTAGAACAGAGGATGAATAAATAAAAACCTACAGTGGCCTCGGTTTTTCAGGTAGAACCGGATCACTTGTTTAATGCAAATAAAGCCTTTTGTCCTACTCAGACCGTTATAGTGAGAGCGACAGCTATGCCCAAGGTCAAATCGTGTTTGCAGCGGAAGTTATCGCAATTGACCTAAGTAATTCCTGTCTAGGGGTCCAGAAACAACACGCGTGATCATGCGGTCTACTCTGTTCACTGGTGCAATATATATGGCTACGTAACCAATGTCCCCGTGTAACCCGCAGGACATTTATCAACGCACATTGTTTGACATGATATCAATTACGCAGCATCCATGTGAGTATACCACTGGAATGGCCAGTCATTTGTCATTGATTTGTTTGACTAACAGTAATTCAGACTACTGCTATCACGTATACCGCTGGGATCAACCGGCCAAACTTACACCCGGGAAGTATGATATTCCAGCTTTGTTATGGTTGAAAATCAACAACAGGGGATATTCATAATCCCATCCAAAGTGTGAACTCAGGCCTTCCAAATAGAGGGCGTATACAAACGTGTCACAGCTCCCGTCCAAGCAGCGCTAACAATCTCTGGAGAAGACATCTAACCAAACTCAGGTCGGCTATTCTGATTAGCCTAGCCTGGAGCTGGGTAGCATAGTGGTAACAAATGTGCCTTCCAGGTGAAAGGTCCGGATTTAAGTCCTGGTTGAGACGGTGGATACGCACCACTAATGAATCCCAGTGCGGGTAAAAATGGAGTCTGCTGGTGCTTAGGTGTGAAGTTTTTTGGGGTGCAATCTGAAGGCCAGTTAGTCAAGTAAACTTACATCAATTGCACGCACTACTAAGAAGTAATTGTGAAATGTGCATTTCTCTATTATTGTCTTTCGATCTTTCGACACAGCACATAAAACATATTGTGTTTAGCCATTTGTGAAGCATTGAAAGCAAGGTTGTTTATTGCCGTTTTCTCTGATGTCGCAGTCGCGGATGTCCAGTTATCGGAAGTGAAGCCTGCATTTACTCCTGAGGCTCTACCACTGATGTCCTCAATGTACTGACAGGTGATACCTGTGAAGGCGCAATCATGTGACGGAAAATCCGGTTCTATCATGTTCACATTTTTGGTGATCACCCTACTCGTTTGGTCCCTGATCATTTCATTCCCAGGTAGGTTTGTACCTGCAAAGTGCAACGACGCAAAGGTCGAGTGTGTTCTTGTTTCCTAATCAGCTAAAGCTTATGTATTTGTACAAATTTGTTTACCGGTCCTGTGCCATCAAAATCTTGGTGAAGGAAGAAAACAGTGAGCGAGAAAAAAAACGAAGAAGCAAAAACTTGCCGAGTTCACCACGGCTGTTATTTCTTTTATCCTCCATCTCCATTTCCTTGGTGATCCATAGGGATCCATGCTTCCTCTGTGGACTTGGTACTACCCACCTGCCCAAACAGAAGTAGAGGACTGATTTAGGAGACCTTACACTCAGCCCTTGGCAAAAGAACGATCTGAGGTTCATGTAACTCACTGGGAATCGGTGACTGATTACTCAATTGATAAGTCCTTCTAACAAGACTAAACATTCAGGTTGCCCAGTGCATACTTCTGTCACAGATGCCGGTGAGCGTAGTGTCGCATGCTTCACACGCCATCCATGGTTAGTTTGGAATCGGGGTTTAGCCACCTCCCCTATGCTGACTACTGTTGATCAGTCAGCCTGGTGGGAAGCCCCGAACGTTGTTCTCCGTCCTCGCACTTTAGTGAGAGCAACATCGCCACAAGAGAAATTAATATATGAGACTGACCTACTAGAAGCTGCTTGAGACGCATGGTCCTTTAGGAGCATTTGGAGGGGATTCAGAACAAGCAGCCAACTCGGGTTCAGATACACTCACCCCCGACTACGGTGAGGAATTTGGAGGCAAACGCGTATGGTAGAATGGATTGTTTACATGACATTATGGTCCCTAAGCTTGGCTTTTAAGTCTCAAGTAGTTCCTCACCAGTTGCGGTGAAATCGTCAGGCGTGTTTCATCTATTTGTGGCAAATCCTCCAAGGTTATTTCAATACCCAGATAGGCAAAGTTACTGCATAGCTGGCAGATTTCAAGTTCCATTCTAACCATGGAGCCAGTGTGTGGAATTTTATTTGTCTGTAACTGCTGCGAGACTACGACACTTGTGGCTTGGAGGCAGAGCGAGTCAAGTACGCACTTCCAAGCTATCAGTCTGGGTCTCGTACTTGAGCCATTGTTATTGTATATTTGAACGTTGCGTATGTTTGCATATTGGTTACTCTTATAAGTCATTCTCGCAGAAGTCAACGGTCAATCTTGTTTTAGATTTGGCATTCGTCTTTGGTTGCGGACTACTCAAAGATACTTTACAAGGCTAAACATGATGTCAAACTAAGAAATCAGAACCCGGTTGAAACCAACTACCTCAGCTACCACCAAAGTAAATTTTAAAACAGAGAAGGATGGTCCCTATGAAGGTCACTGTAGAACAAAAATCTCGTGACACAAAACCACGAGTATTGCTATCCAAAGACGACGCAATACTTGCTGGTTTTTCACTTCCTATATATATATATATATATATATATATTTATACTGTAGGCTAGACGAAACTAGAAGTCCTGCGCTCAGCAGGGAACAGGTCCACTTGGGAATGGGAGACGACTTTGGTTCCGCGACAATTTCATTTTATTTCTTATCTTCGGCATAATCCACGGGCAGTTTCCAAGCCCATCACTTCTTAAGCAACCATGCTTTTACGCCCCACTCAGTCGCTGTCTAAGATTACAACTAAATTTCAGTCCAGGCATTTACTCTGCTTTGTTTGTGACCTACTATGAACTGGTGCTTATTGTGCCCATAATTTCGCAACCGTAGAGAAATTACGAATAGTCTAGTCTGAATATAAACCGGCCCCTTCTTCGATGTCCGCTGCTAGGGCCTGTTGTTCTGCCTCGAGCACGTGACTCAGTCTAACGGCATTCGGTGACCTTTGCAGGGGCTGAATCTAACGTGAGTTCATTTTGCCTATTTGTCACGGTCTGTGCGGTGAGCACAGGCTTTCGCACATGCTGCATCAGTAAGAATTCCCCTGGACTGTAATTCAGTTAAGCCATGACAGTGTGGGTCAGCTCGAGGTAGAGATTAGCCTGACATATAATAATTAACGCATACCAACAAAGCACTTATCCATATTTGGAACCTGTCAACAGCTAGGGTTTCAACTGAGTGTATGAATTCATGTATGTATATGAAAAAGTGCAGTATTTCACAGTACTGAATATAGCTTTTCCTACTTTATTTGACAGTTTGTTCCTCGGGTAAACCGAAATTTCTCCCGGATAATATCGTTACAGTTTTTAGATAGCTATTAATCAATACCAGCGATGTTCCGATTTGTGCCGGATGGGATCTCACGGTATTTTTTCAGACGGCGTGCAACACTTATTACGTATCGATGTGGACGATGGCACAGAGGATGAATAGACTGCTGGAGCACAAGCACGCGAGAGAAATTGTTTGGTTTGTTTGGGATCGAACTGTTCAAAATTAAAAATTTGTTCGGTGGTTTCTCTCGGTGCCTGAGTGCGTTCTTTGTAGAGCTCAAGAAAAGTGAATGGAATATAGTGAGATTAAGAACGGTTCGAGGATGAGTGAAGGGTAGTGCGAGTCAGCAATCGGTGATAGGGGGAGATAAAACAACGTAATAGTCTTAATCCAGCGAGTTTCTAATCTTGCTGATGATTTCATGTGAAACTACTTTCCCAAAAGCATGTGTGGGTACGGATTTCAGGTTAAAGAATCTAACTTCATTTTATTGATTTTCATACCTGGTAAAATCTCGGGCAATTTGAAAGCAAAATCCACCGCTAACCACTTTATTAATTGCTAGTAGTTAGTCCAAATTGAATTTCCGAATAATATCAATCTTACTTTTCACTTGAAGTGAAAGGCATGTCAAAGAGTAGGACATTATAGTTGTCCCGTGGGTGGAGGTCTGGTGATGAATAATCAGAAGCTGACTCAGGTAGCAACTCCAGGATTGGCCCGGCACTTTAGAAATTCTCGAAAGTGATAAGGGAGACAATAACTAACTCGCCTTCAGAAACGTCGCGACTGTCACTGGAACCATTAATACAGGTACTACCAATGACACCAGCATTTTCACCAATGGCCATGGTGGAGACGGTATCCGTGCCATTTTCCGCATCGGTGGTATTCTTCCCGAAAATTGATTTACCCATAGCCTGCCGTTCATTACCATAGTTCGTTCGTATTGTTCCACTGGTCTCTTCCATTGACGATCTGCTCTGGCTTTGTTCCGCCAAATTTCCCCTCCAAGCAGTCTCCGTGTTTGTCACCTCCAAATTCACACCGAAAGACAACTGGCTGATGTGTGCTGTTCTCACTGATAGTGGTAATTCGGTGGCTGCGGTTTGTCCTGCTGTCCACGAGGTAAATGGGGGGATAGCGCTGAAAATAAGGATTACCTTGTGCGCCCTAAAGGTTGGGCGCTTGTATAAACGTTTTGTGTTCCTGTCATTCATGAAGCAAGCAACCTTGCATATGACAGAAGTGGTCGTTGAGATCATTGACCAATAAAGGTTCCCGATATGTTTACAGCAGCGCGCAAACTAGCTGGGCACAAACTTTCGTCCATATGTCATTGTCACTTTTTGACCTGTAAAAATAGAATTCCGACCATTTTTTTCCGGTCAGCCCGGTTGCAGATGCATTAAGAGTATGAAGATCGACTTGGATGGGACGAAATTTTTAACACATTCGTTACATGAATGTACTGGATTTGGCCAGGCCTGCAAGGTGAAACTACGAGCTGGCATCACACATGCAAAGTCGATTTGTTTCGGTCCGATGAGTCATATAGCCATGAGGACGGATCGGGTCTAGGACACAAGGCAGGCCAGTGTTCAATCAGAATAATGATTCACAGGCTACAGACCTGATCCACTGCAGGCCAGGAAATAAGGTGTGGGGGCCGTCTATTCGACCCAGTTCTGGAACAAGGGAATAGTGGTCCGATTTCGTGACAGGTTCAGGGGCGAACTGAAGCGTCGTTCGATGTGAGGACCGAAGAAGAGACAATGACTCCGTCAGACAGGGGCTGTCAACACATGGGGCTTGATCTTAACAGGAACAAATAAATCGTTTGATAATGACAAATCAAACAAATCTTCTTGTTGAGCGGCCAGAGGCTATTTGATCGTTCTCGCTTGATTAAGCGGGTGGGACTGAAATAGTATCAACAGAACTGGCTGAAGTGGCTAGCGTTAGCGACAACAATATACAGATTATAAGACGGTTTTAGTGGAACTGATCGAATCCCCCGGACCGCTGCATTTGAAATATCTGAATGGGTTAGTGGATAAAATGGAAAGATAGAAGTCAGAAATGATGCTAAACAAGATAGAAGAACATCGCCTAGGGTAGCCAAACGAATCAGGGAACCATATGAAAAAAAAATTAAAAGCGGCTGTACGTGTTCGGTCGACGATGACTCTGCAAAAGAAGCTTCTAACGATATTACGAGAAATGGAACAGTCGAGAATATGGGTGTAGAATTCCATAGTGAAGGGTTGGTTCAAAACTGTTTTCTCCATGATACCCGACCCCAATTACCATGATAGCCCGTCTGCTTTTAATTCGAATTGAGTTCCCCCCTAGACAACCACAACTGATTACTCTGGAAATTCGATACAAGAAGTCATTTTGCTGGGTGAGAAAAATCCGCTTTTTGGTCCACTACCGTTAATGACAAAAGACACTCCAAGCAGAACAGAATGCATCCATCGAATGCCTCATGTTCACGGAAGAAACTCGCCAAAAGAAAAACCGGAAAGAGAATCCAGAAAAACTTTTTGAGACTGGAGAGTATCCGCACGAACTCGCAAGAACTAAAGAAAATCGCTCGCCCGCAAGATGAGAAGGATGTGAAGTGAGGCTACGAGCTGGTACTAAAAGTGCAAAGCCGCTTTGATTCGTTCCGATGAGTCATACGGCAATGATGACGGATCACGTCTGGGCAACAGGGCAAGCCCATTTGCAGTAAGGTGAATGGCGCGCTGCCTTTAGTATTTAATAAACCTAGTGACACGACTATGCTTTCATTCTGCTTTTATTTTCACATTCAAAAGGTAACTCTTCATGCTGATTCTTTCAATATAAGTTCGTCTGTACAAGTCTTTTGTTTGGTCTTTGTCCACCGTAAGACAATCTAGAGTTTAGCCGTCTTCAGCTCATCTGGCCTCTACGGCTTCTCTGCCATTTTGGCTGCGACGGCTAGGTGTGTTTTCTGAGCTGTGCAGTTAGATTCCGAATGTATCCATGTAGTTGAGAGTGGGTGTTTTCAGGCTCCGCGATGATTACAATATCTGAAAAGTCTTCGAAGCGCTCAAAAACAACCGTGTCTCAAACATCCCGTTTAGGAAATCCTTCTCACCGTCTTCTAGTAACGAATGCTCGTCGATCTCTAGGCGTTGACCCGTATTTAATGATCATTTTAGAGATGGCTAAGCCCTGCTTCCGAACCAACCACGAGCAGCAAAGAAAGTATGTAGATATGTTTTCACCGGCGTTTGTGATAGGACATTCTGGACGACCAGGATATCTAGTTCCATCCGAAGTGTACAGGAACCGAGTAATTTGTCTCCTGATTTTAGCAGGTTCGCAGACCTCAAAATCGTAATACTGCCTTATATGATAGATCGTTTCTTCAAATTTTGTGGATTAGGCACCTTTGGTCCACCATCCTCTTTCAATTTGGGAAATTGGGTAGCACTAGGCCAACAGAATGAGCCATGGATCCCTACTGACAACCGATGATGTGATGACAGAGAGTGGACGAGTTAGCACATGTGTAGTGATATTTGCGCGGCGATTCTTTTTTCCTCTTTTTTCTCGCTTATTTTTTCATCCTTTTAAATGGTTCTGATGGCACTTCAATTGTAAATCGATGTGCGCCAAATATGCACGCGGCAAGCCGATCATTCCAATTTTTACACAATTCATTCTCATTCATCTGCGGTTTAATTGGGAATCGGCTTTGCATCTTTATCACTGCCAAAATGGACAGCGTGGGCAAGTTAACTGAAGGCTGCATTGTGCCCGGTTGGAATCTATCACTCGCAAGAGCTTTCTCGACTTTCTTTGTCAGACATCCTTCGTACTCCGTTCGTTTGCTTCTTGCGATTCAATACGGTCTTTCAGTCATGAAATTTTAATAATTCACCTTGCACCCCAACTAAACGCCATAGTCTGTTTTTTGTGTGGCTGTGCTTAGGGAACAACTGGACCTAGAAACTCCCGCGTTTCTGCTAATTCTCTATCCTCGCTGGCCGGCCTACCAAATGAAAAACAATGTATGAATTGTATATAAATGTCTCGGTTTTTGCTACTCACTACTTGAGGGTTCGCTTAATTTCATTTTGTTCTGTTTGTTTGCATTTCATGTAGTAAGGTAAAAATAAATCTCGTCAACTGTAGGCAAGTGTACGGAAAGTTAGATTTACGTCAGTAGATTTTTAAACGGGGTGAGTCCGAGCATCAGTGATACTTGTAGCATTTTTTCAACTGAAGAGTTTTTATGGGTATCGTACACTATTCTAGTCTGAGGCTTCGCCCAAGAATTACTGTCCTATTTGAAACGAGTCAAACGACGTGGAATTCGAATCCCACTATAACCGATGGGCTACAGAGTCGTACATTGGACTCTACTGCATTCCGCAGCCTTGACTCCGCGTCTTATTGATGAACATTCTTCCGGTTGTTTTGTGTTTCCTCGGTGTTCTATAGAAATGGTCGCACAGGACATTCGAAGTAAAATCAAGTGGGGAACAATTTCGTTTTCAGTAAATCATTACATCGTATTAAATAGGACTATTATGCAAAGTAGAGCAATAAGCCAAAGGTACCTATTCACATAGGCAGCGTAAGATCTGGATAACGTGTGTGCACCCTTTCTTTTTACACTGCTGACTCACTCACTTCGCTCAGCAGCCCTCTTTCCCTGACCCAGTTGAAACCACTTTTGTTTAAACTGATGCACCAACATGATTATGAATCACTGAATACAAACTTGTTCGCCACTTGGTGCTATTCCATTTCTTGGTTCGATAACTTTGACGAAACGCAGCATGCGGTTGTGCTTGGGTTTGTCAATGCAAAATCGTGCATGACGTGGACCGCAAACTTTATTTGAACAATTATGAATTTACTCAACACTGTTCAAATGGGGCAACTAGCCTACACGCCCACCGTGCGCTGTGACGGAACCAGTACGAGACTACCGATCTTGGTCTTCTTCCGATTTGGGATTGGTTAATCAATAATGACTGACATCAGTCGAACACTTATGGTGCATTGGTCAAATGATTGATCGCGCGCTGTACTCATTGACTTTCCGCTGATCGATTTATCTGGAGGTCTGATATGATGCTTTACCACGTTATTTACATTTTGTATTCGTTCGCTTTTCTTTCTTACTTGCGCCATTTTATTGAACCCGATGAGGGCGTATACGGTTGCCAAGTCGCAATCACCGCATAAATGTTCACAAATTAACAAGAAGTAATTATCAAAAATCAATACTGTACCACTGACAGCAGGTGGTCTAGTCATTCATCTTATCCCCAAACAAAATGACTAGGCAAACTGAACATCCTCATTTGAAGTGTGAAATAGTGAGGTCCGTGGATACTGTTCAGTCAGTTAATATCCAGGAATCCAGGGATGCCTGTCTCGATTTCGAATCTTCTCCTGGTCGTCCACTTACCCGAATGACAGTTCATAGTTTGTCCCGCCCCTTTTCCTGTAATTATGCACATTTTTGTCCGAAGTATAAATAAATCAAAATCATAGTGCAAATATCTTCAATAGTATTTTGATTCACATTGTCTTTCATTTGGAAGAACAATTCTTGATGTTGTAAAACAGAACTGTGAATCAATAAAGGAGATCGGTATAAACTCTGAACTCCATTAGCTGGATCTTCAAGTTCCTTGACTGATTGAACCTGTACCTTTATTAGTAGTATTATTATTATCACTAGTTTTAAACTACTGAATGTTCTGTTTCATTTTCTTTCTCAGCCTATGAAACCCCTACGAGAAATCAAGCTGATGAAGTACTCACTGATCTGTACTCTCGATGTTTTGTCCTCGCTTCGCGTTGCCGCACTGGTGATGGCCAATGTCCCTGCTCCACAATCATAGAACTGATAATCCGGTTCTTTTGTGTCCCTCAGCAACATAGTTGTTTTCGTTTGCGGTTCTCCCATCGCCTTGTTGGTTGTTGAGGGACTCGTAGTGCCTGCAAAAACAGCGACTTCGCATGTGCATGCAGCATGACAATCTAGGTGAAATGATTTACTGATACCATAATTTAGCTAGATAAAGGGTCCAGTGGTCTAGTGACATCCATGGTGTGGATAATCGATATCAACCATAGTATCACCGATAACAAATAATGAATTTAATTCTATGAGCTTAGGTATTGACTAATCCGTTCGCATTTAATCGCGATATCCAGTTTTGGGTTGATCTAACTGGGCACTAATTGTCTCAAACTCGTGTAGACTAACACGAAATTTGAGGTTCAGTTTGTGCAACCATTTGGTACACCGAATAACCGCGAGGGAAGAACTTAAGGTCGCAAAACAGAACCGTAGAGAAGCTCAAATATTTCGAAGGCAAGTATGCTACTGGCTGCGGCATTTAGCCATAGTGCCTAGATTCTCCCGTCGTCGTTTAAGTTTGTTTCTGCTGGACCCCAGTCCCGTTATTTAAGCCAACCTACTCAGGAAATCACGTTGGGTAGCGCTTTTATGTGCTTCTGCCCGGTCATGGACTGCCCACGATGGCCCATCTTCTATCCGTTATCTGCCTAGGCGAACAATGTAAACCGATAGTCTCTCTGAGGGGCTGCTTAGCGCATGTCACAGCCACTTTAGTCTATCCATACTCTGTGCCTATTCAACTGCCTGAACTCAGCGAACAAATACTCTCCATCTGTGTGACTGAGAAACTTGGCCTACAGTTTTCCAGTAATTCCATGAAGACATCGGTGTTCAAACACTGAAAGCCTTCGCACATCGTTTGAACTTATTTACCATACTTCTGAATCGCATATCAGGAGCGACCTTACTGTGGCTGTGATCCCTGGACCCCTGGTCGACAACAGGGGGTCGGACAGTCGAAACAAACAAACAAGCAAACATCAATCACTCCATTTTATGAAGCCTTGGCCGCATGCCACTTCATCCAGAAATTCAAAAGCATTTAGCAATCCTGAAGAGGGAAGCGCATCCCAAAAATAACTAGACTACCTATTAGGCAGCTGAGAAAAAATTGCGTTTATCCAGTCCCATCCAGAAGTAAATCAATTTGCATATTTCAAATCAGACAGTCCGGTGCCTAAGCAAACATCAGTGTCACCGTTCTCATATGAGCATACGGCGTTATCCGTTATCCTCTTAAAGTCCAAGCTGAAAAGCGGCAGCCCTGAAAAACATTTCTCATGGCGAAATGAACTTAAAGATCGTCGTAGAGATGAACTCCATTTCGGTTGTTCACATACAGAAAACGGAAGCTAGAAATAAATTTCTCTGGCACACTCTTCAGTGACGGGTAGCACCACAGAACCGTACGATCGACTGAGTCAGCTGATGCTTCCAGATCACGGAGGAGTGAAATGTCTAGGATCTACAGAACACTTGCATATGATCCAACATCAGCCGAATAGAGGAAATGTGGTCGATACAACCCCGGCGATAGCAGAGTCCAGGTTGACCTCTGACGCGCTTGCTTCTCGCAAACCCTGGATAATTGGGGGAGCATTTTCATGCAACACTTACCAAACTAATCCACTTTTGATTTTCAGGGCGGGACTTGTAAATCGGTGCAATCACCAATTAACACCAGCCCCCGAGTGAATCCTTCTTCCTTAGACCAATCCTAGGAATTTCGTCAACACTAGACTTATCTGTTCTGTTTGAGAAATGGTAGCGACTCCCATCTGGTCCGGCTGCCTTACACCTTTTGAGGAAACCACTCACTGATGACCTCCACATATGAGTGAGGACTGGTAAGTCAACTAAAATCCACCTGAAAGTACCCTGCGCAAAGCTCCAGGCCACGCTCTTTAGAATGAATCAGTGAGCCATCAGATTCCTTAGTCATCTCACTGACTCCCGGGGTTAGTGGGCCAGTACTCCTAATAAAACTGCGAAGAATACCGCCATCCTTTAGAGCAGAAGCCTCCTCTACCTTACTAGATTTTATACTCCGCCGCTGTTCGCGATCTTTTCCCAGGTTTATGATCAGCTGATGTCTCGGGGATTTTATCCATATAATCTTAAGTGACTTTCAGAGGAAGGGAACTGCGAACATGCGACAGAGTAATTGACGACGAAGTAATCCAATGTTTTGGATGCCCACGTGGCTGCGACTTTGCGTAACGTGTGCCACTGAGCTTGGAGTGTCTTCGCTTTAATCCCAATGTTAGCCTAGATTCGGGACATTCGTGAGTTATGATAATCGCGTAGAAATTGCTTAGTGGAACTGAATTTGGTGATTATCTTCTCGAACCAGCTGCGCAAGACGGATGGTTTTCTCGTCGATGCCTAAACAGAGCACAAACGAAGGTTAGCACGGAACGAGATGTCACCTAAGTTCGCAGACATTGACCACACAGATGGTGTATCTTTGATTGACCAACGATACCGATTATCAAAAACAATATGGTCAGTCTGAGCTAAACCCTTTGGTGCCAAAGGATGACGTTAAGCCACTGTCGCTTTTTATGACGAAAGTTTGTTTGCCGGCCTATGATCCAATTAAATTTGAATCAGACAATCGCCGATTGTCAGCTTTATCGGCTGGAAGAGCAAAAATGACCCCGTTATGACGCTTAGTTTTCTCTAAGTAGCAAGAAACGATCACAGCGTTTGTTAGACACAAACCTTGAAGTAATAGGGATTAGTCCTCGTAGACCTCATCTTCAGCTTTAGGAGAGGTTCAATCAATGTGGGTATACACGGGCTCGACGAACGGAAATCGACTTTTTAGTCGATTGCTGTTGACACGGACAAAACTGTCTGACCGAAATTCACGCAAACGACCTCTGTCTGGGATCCAGTTTAACAGCGAAACCTCGGCTCTCATGTTCAGGGCAACCCAGCAGCCAGCTTGAACATAAGCTCTGGAAACAGGATCACTGGACGCGCAAAGAGTGAAGAGTTAGATTCAGGTTGTATCTGGGCTGCGAACAGTGAATATGGAGGTACGATCTTTCTTAGGCGTTTAGGAGAGGCAACATGCATCTATTTTTAGAGTCCTAACAGTTCAAGCTAGACAACTTGTTTTCCTATCTGTTTTACGATGCAGGTGGCCTAGCAAACTGAAAGCTTAGGCTTAAGCAGTAAGGTCAGCTTATTTCCTGACTTTCCACTGAGATTTCCGTTAGGTAAATCTAATGCGGCGGAACTTCCTGTGACATATTGTGCGGGCCCTAAGTCGGAAAATCAGAATTCTGTAAGATTACTTAAGTTAACAATGTTGGAGGACAAGCGACACTTCGCAGTTGACCATATCAGAATATGGTTTGCTCTTAAGGAATACTAACAGAGACCTTTGGCTCAGAAGTCCAATTCACAGGGTTGAACATTCAAAAACTGCCGATGATAAACCTGACTGACGTCAGAGAATGCAAACCATTCCGCGGGCCCTACTTTCAGCATATTTGCCAGCTAACGTTTTCCGAAAGTGCAACACTTATTTTGGTTATGCCCATAAGCTGGTCCTATAACAAAGCATCATTCATTCAATGCTCCTCTTCTAGGATACTTCTGTGGCTCTTGCACATAACCAACTACACTTCACACTTACCTTGTCTGGAAGTTTCATGTTTCACCACAAAAATAATAAAGCTAACTTCCAAACACAATTAAACATCTATTCTGACTCCCGAGCATCACTTTTAGCTTTTGACTGTATGTCGCATGCTTCGTAACACATGGCTATTCAGTGCCTGCCCTCTCTGCCACGTATCGCCTGTAAAGTAACTTACATAATATCCGGACCAAACGACGTAAGGAGTGTATCGAAAAATCGATGCGCCATGTATTGGTTTTTATTGTGAATGATATAATATTAATAACACAGCGTTGTTGGTAGATGTAATGCGCTGTGTTATTAATATTATATCATTCACAATAATAACTTACATAATGTTTCGTCTAAGAGGTTGAAAAGAATAATATAAAGTGTTAACTCCCAGCACTATTGGTCTTCTTTCTGAACTGTTCAGCAGGATTAACGGCACTCATGAATAGTTCTCCGGATAACCGTGGCTCCTTACACCCACGCTAACAGGAGGCTTCTATTCACTGGTCACATTCGTGTGGAGGTGGGAAAGTGACCGTATTGCCCATGGGGGAACCTGATCAAATCTGTCATTTAGATCTTCGTTATTCGAATGGGGAACTAAATGACTTTCTGCCGTCAGATTTAGTTCTTTGCCTCATACGGAGGATCGAACGGTAAAACATAATGAGGAAAATTTCCCTGTTGTGAGCTAGAGAATGGGGCAGGTGGTTGTTGTGCAATCCAGTGCAGTGATTCTTTATTCCACCCCATCGTGAATAACCCCAGCTGTTTCACTTTTGCACCAATCTAGTGAAGGTTTTCCAACCCCTAAGTTTTTTGCTTCGCTTTTGTTTATTGGAATATCTAATCCACGACCTGAATGACTGATCTTACAGAAACGAATATTTCCTATCGATTGATTTCGTTATAATACAGTTCATCCGGCAGCAGTATGTGTTTGCACCTTCAGCTTAAAGCACGCAAAAAATCACGAGTAGTCGAAATGATCACAATGGACCTAGTTTAATAGACCTATGATAACGTGTTGGTTTCTATCGCACCTAGAGTCACAGCTTTTGAATCTACAGGTTCAAGGCGAACCGATCTAAATTGTAGTCAGTTTCGATGCCCTTGCCCGGTTCGAAACACACCATGACTGAAGAGCCTGTATGTTTGGATTAATTCATCAAAGTGACTGGTGACTTCACTTATCCGCTAAATTATCTACAATGACTTTCTCTTTCTAGTTTTTCTATGAAATCGGTTTGTTGGACCCAACATCCGGATATCATGGAAGTACAGCATAGTTGTGTCATCTGTTAACAGTTATCAGCAGCGCATATCCAACGCGTCCGGACTGGGACTTGGTGCCGGAAATAAATATTGTAAATCGAACCCCTTAGCCATTAAGTTGGGATCTGATTGCCATGCACCAGCCGCCCGTGATCGTGAAAAGCCATGATGAAAGTTCAGTAAACCGTTAAAGGCCTTCCATGCTAGAACACTGCCCGAGTAATTTAACTCACCATCGTTGGCTTCGCATTCACGTCCCAGTTCAGGCGTGGATGATACGCACCAATAAGAACACAATAGCTGTGCGGAGCCTGTGCGGTTTCTGACAGCGAGTTGAGCGCTAGCTACACATAATGAATAATTTACTGTGACTTCTAGTCTTTTAACACCCATATTATATAAGTCCAATTGATTCGAACACTGAAAGTTGGCTGATCCTACTTTATGGCTTTAAATCCAGAATCTTCTTCACTTTGTATGTACTCATGTGTGCGTGCGTGTCTGTACGGTTTAGGCACGCATGAATTTTTGCTTAGTACACGCTAACTTCATAAATCCTCTGATGACTTCGGCCCCACCGCCCACCTTGAAATTCGGCCCAGATACTGTGCCATTTCTCAGTGAATTTCGGGAATTTTAGTCGTTTGTGGTCTTTTGGTTAAAATCAATACAACCAACAGTAAGATAGAGGTTCATTTTGAGTAAATAACCGTCGTTCTGATAGACGCAACTTGTTCGTTGTCCCGGCGTACGCGCCAGCACATTGCAGCTCAGACGTAGCCAAGGATATTTTCTATCAACAGCTACGCGACGTGTTATGTACAGCAAGGTGATTTGACACTGAGACTTTGCAAGGGGCATGAATGCTAGAGTAGGTCCGCTGTCCTCAAATGAGGCTCATCTAAAAGGGCGTTTTGGTCTCGATTCCTGTCTTTCTGAAAACGGGGAACGGTTGTTAGCCTTGTTCGCAGACCATCAACTGTTTCTCGCTGGTACGAGCTTCAGACGTTCCAGTCGCTGGCACGCCATGTGACATCTACCCTTTTCGGGTCAGCGGTGGACCCAAATCGACCACATCGCCATTAGCCACAAATGGTGGGCTGCCTACAAGACTGCTGGTCGTACTGGGGCACCCTCCATCAACTCCAACGAAGCTTTAGTTTACACTGAGCTCTTCATGTGTTTTAATGGGTGCGGCATCGGTTACATTGCGACAGGTTATCTGAATCAATCAACCTAACAATCTTTTGAAGTGCACCTGTTGAACAGCTAGGACTGTTCGCAACATCAAAAATGCTTTGAACTCTGCTTGCTTAGTGAGTTGTGGTCTGACCCATCGCGTTGTGACACCCTGAAATTTTTCTGAAACTTTTTACCTTCTTGAAGCATGCCAGTTCATCCTGGCTGATAGAGATTATAATGGAGCACGACCGGTAATGAGGCGTGAACTCAGTGGAAGTTTGTCTAGGGATTGCGAGATCTGGTGGTCTCAACGTGTTTTGGAGATGGAACGTGCTCCCAAGGAATATGTCGATGATATCGCCTTGCTGAATGAAAATGCACAGGCAGTTCGAAGCGCGCTGGACAGCTTGACGACTGAGGTTTCTAGGTACGGTATGTGCTTGACACCTTCAAGATGTGAGCTACATCTTTAGGACTCGCAGGAGCCTATGCCTGTACTAACCCAATGTGGCGATCGACTAAACGTAGCCAATTGCTTCAAGTACCTCAGAACCTAATCACACCTGGCGGAACTGTTTAGGAGAAGGTCTTATCACGAATTGTGAAAGCCACATCGGCTTTCACGAACCTGTGACACTAGTGGCCCTGTCCTGACATCCGACTTTCCCTCAAGAGAAGGGTGTACAGTGCCATAGTTCGTTGTGTTCTGCTTTACGGTTGCGAGACTTAGTCTATCTACGTTTAGGATGCCGTGGACTTCCTGTTTTCGATTACTGATGTCTCCAAAGCATTGCTGGAGTCTGTTGGGAACATCGAGTGAGCAATAATGAGGTGTCCCGTCGTCTGTTGGGAGCAGACTGTCGTGCTCTGATTGAGATAGTTGCTCTACGTCGCCTTCGGTGATTTAGACAGGTCTTGCGTATGTGCGCCCATCAACTACCTTTTCGTGTTCGTTTTTCACTTTCTGGGCAAAGCTGTAAGATACAACGTGACAGTTGGGTTATGACTTAGTGTAGAGGTATGGGGAATTTAGCTTCGGCTCTGGCCTCTGTTGGAGCTTCTCGCCTTCCTGGTTGGGGCTCAATAGATCATGAATGTTGTTGGTTGGAGAGCCTGAGAGATACGGCTCAGAGCCGAAGCAAGTGGAGTGAACGTTGTGCCGCCTGTCTGTAGAACTCGCCTCCTTTAGAAATAATCTGAAGATAACCAAAAAATTCTCATACTGTGTACGGTGACAACAAAAATACGTTTGGTCTGTTGTAGTCTATTATTTTCCCCCTCTTGTTTGCCTCTCTTCTGCAAACTTCCAGTTTCATGTTGTTCCGTTGGCATCGTGCTTGTTTTCAAGCCGGTGCCCGCATCGGTCAGTCAGTCGTGGATAAGGCAAAACTGGCATCGGTGGTTAAGCACATTTTCAGTCATCTAAGTTCGTACACATGATGAAAGACCATACGTATTCAATAGGATATAAAAGGATTATGACGTTCGTTATCGTATTCAACGAGTAGCGTAGTGACAAATTTCCTGGTCATTTCAGGACGTTTTCGCCTTTTCCGATTGGTTCGCTTTCAGTCCACACCATATCGTGTTGGTCAGAAACTATCAATGTTTCGTCGACCGACACAGTTTTTCCGTTTTCTAGTAGAATTTCTTCCTTGGATTACTGAGGGTAAATCTTTTTCCTCGCTAATAGCTAAACAACTATGTCCCATGAGACAATTTGTTTATTTAATTAGAAATCAGTGGTGAATAGCTTAATTCCAGAATGCACTGAGGATCGCCATTTCGATCGCCATTTTCAAGGTTTAATGCCTAAAACGATATATAACTCATCAAGTTCTGCAATTTGTAGGAAACCGAGCAACTTCGGACATCGAAATTTCGCGTTCTGATAAGCTAACCTAGTATTACATTGACGAAAGATACAAATTTCTGACAATATAAAACTACATCAATCACTCTGAGAATACATACCAAGCTGATCTGAAATACTATCAGGCCTACTTTGGATAAATCAGTAAAGCAGAAACTCAATTAAGAAACCCAGTTATTGTTTTGGTGATGGTGGCTATATGTCGTCCAGGTACAGTTTTAATGATATAACCAGTGTTTCCAACTTGGATTTTCTGCATTTTGTCAAATATGACAAATCTGGACGCATTCAGCGGGATGAATACCTTTTTATGCTCAGATAAATTCCTGGAAAGTAGATCTCAGTCATTTTCACACGAGTTCACCTCCGGACTGTGAGCATTCCAATTCATGATTTTGGTGTTGTGATAAAGCAGGCACATTCAGATTACTTTTTGGGAAATAAAATCCTGAGTATCTGGTGGAAGTAAATTATCATTCGAGGGAAACCATCCTAATAAACCAGAGGAAGGTTCATACGTGTTTTCAGACAACAAACTTATAACCCAGTCATCATGTTTTAGCCTGACCGTGAATTGAATAAAATGTTTGCCAGAGTAAGCAAGCAAACCGTAATACAAGGACATGAAATCAATAATTTGCATGCATCATCAACATCCTCAGCAACGAAAAATGAGCCTGAAAGAAATGTAGATAAAAATAATGTGCTTAGTATTTCGTCCTAGATGACACCTGGCCCATTTATGAGTAATTTACTTTTTCCACTTTGAATGTAGTTTTGTTCTGATCCCGTTCACGTTGGTCTGAACCCAAGACAAGTTGAGTGCACGTAAAGGTTTGTTAAAGTGCGTCGGTGAAGGAATTTGCTTACATTCAGAATTTTCAAGTGAGTGGGAATAGATTGATTAAGTTTTACACTATTCTCCAAACCTTGAGGAAGGTGCTAAGTAAATCACAAATTCATTAGAGAATGCGTCACTGAAAAGAGATGAAAGCTGGCTGATGTCCGTACTAGTTCAAAAGAACTCGGGGTAATTGATGGATAAACTGTTTTCATGTCGTGTCAACATTTAACTTGATACTGAAAATCAAGGAGGCACTGTACAGTTGTTTTATCTTTGTTAGGAGTTATCAACAACGCACATCCATCGCTCCCGAACTGGGATGCAAATCCAGGATGAACGATTGCGCTTTAGCCATTACTCTGACAAACCCTTGTACGACTCTTCGTTAATGTCTTCGCTTACTACCGCGAATTTCGTCCTCACCAGGGAGTCATTGACTTGGTGGGTTTAAAGGTCTGTGACCAACATAATCCAGTCACGGATGTATGTGCTATATCAAGTATTGTTTATGTCCCATGAACTGATGGCAGCCGTCTTGGCTGGCGAATTGGCTAAGGCTTTTCCCTCGCAATCGTTTATCTCGGATTCGCGTCCCAATTAGAGCGCAGCTGATGATTCCCAGCAAGGATTAAACAGCAGTACATTGCTTCCATAATTTTCAATAGCAAGTGGGATGTTGGCACTGCATGACGAATCATTTGGGCATTCACAATGAACCCCTTACTACTGCAAACTAGGATGAATAATCAGCAGAATATGATGGGAATATCAAATTATTAGATAAATTTGGAAATAGCTGGCTGTAACTTCTCTTTTATTCATCTTTCTACGTTCGCTAATAGCGAGGCAACAGCGCACATCGTTTTAAGGACGGTGGTCCTGGATAACGGAGGGCCACTGAGAGGTGAAGTTGATCAGTGGCGAAAGAATTCGAAGGCGCGACTTTCACTTCCAATCGCCATGATCTTATCCGCTTGAACAACGCCGTCACCCGTTGCACTTCGGAGTTCAAAAACGAATGCCCAAAGATTTTCAGTGTGATAAGTGAGTGCAGGCCTCATTATAAGTTATCATTAATGGTTAAACCTACTTACGGATATAAATCATCCTGGATGAGCCCTTCCAACTTAAAGAAATAGCCTCCGCATGAAATAACGATCTGAGGTGGCTGCTTATACATTAAATTTATTAACAAATTGGAACAAGAAAGCGCCAAACCAATGCCACGAACAAGGTTATGAAGTTCTCTCTTCGAGCATTTTCACATTTTTTAAGCAGCCATGCTCTTGTCCAGCCTACACATCTACCGTGTGGACTAGTCAACCAAAATCCACTTTTTTGAACTGTGGTAATATCCTTTATCTTTCTAATGCTCACAAACTCAAATTTGTAGTCAGTTTCGCTCATACTGAAATGATCTTTTCTTGTCTAGACCGTCAGTCTGATACGTCCTCGGGAGTCCGTCCGGATCGCTTGTGTACGTCTGTTCATTGTTTTGCAGATCCTCTTAATGAGGTGTTCGTGACTCGTGACTGGGCTCTTTTTGTTTATCTCAAGTTCACCGGCTTTTCATAAACGTGCTCGCAGCTTCGAACAGATCTACTCGAATTTGGGTCCAAAAGGTATCTAAACAATGATTAGCCATTGGACCTTCTGTCTGAATCTTCCAAGCACAGACCATCTGGATGAAGCATTTTGCATTTGTTTTAACTTTGCCTTATGTAGATCATGATCTCCCTGTCTTATTTATTTGTGTCTTTTGTGGTACACATCCTTTCACAGTACTCAGAATTCCATCAGACTTTGTCCTCCTGTTTTGTCTTATTTGATGTGCCCGGTCTATAGGGACGCTGATTTCTGTGACCCGAATATTCACTAATTACCACCAAGCATATTCACACTAGTTTTCGTTGGCCCGGAAATTGGGACGCTTTATTCACGAGTTATTCTATTTTTGGGCAATAGATCAATTACAGTGATATCCACCGTTTGTGCAAAGTTATCTTGCTGCATATCCACAAGTAACCACTGTATCCATGATAAATAGCTGTGTTTAGTCCATTAAGTAGCAAACGATAGAACGCTGCTTTATGGTGAATCAGACGCATGTTAGAGTCGATAAATTTCTTCAGAAATACCAGGACACCCACATCAGGAAAAAAGCAGTTTCTACCTGCTTTCAGTCCAGATTATCATGACGTCTCAAGTGTGTATGTCCAGCCGTCCCCATATTTGCTAAAACAAAAAGCCAGCTGCGTTGTCGAATTATCCAACAGATTCTGATTTAAGTACAACAGTAATAAAACCTAGTTTCTCATCATTCATATCACCAAGTGAACGAAAACGTCACAGGTCGTCTATCAAAGAACACCAGGGCACGAAGACGATGCGCATTACTCTAAATAAAACATTTAAGGTCATCATTTATAGCAATAATAGAAGGATTAGCATCTATGCAGACTTAACAGCCATTTGCTATGTGAACCCAAGTCCTCTTAAGCAACGTGTTAGCTGTATCTCTTCTAATTTTGCCATCGGTAACAAACATTCTGACCAATCTCATTTAGTTCACTAAGGATTTTAAAGCATTTCAACATTGTCCATTCACTCCGGTTGTAATAGTGATCCCAGATGAAGAAGAATGTCCCTGCAAAGTGGAACTTTGCTGAGATGAGTGGAAACAAGTTTTCCTGTGTACTAACGTAACGGGTATTCTTACTATTATTATTCAGCTTAGAAGTGAACGGAATCATCAGTAGTTTTGTTTTGCAGATTCTGATAAGTAAATGGTGATTCTGTTAAAAAGAAAGAGGCTATGATCAGGGTGCACAGTTTGTCCGGGATGAATCGACCACCCAGTACTAGAAAGGGACAGAGATCAACGATCACTAGCCATTTTTGTTGATCGCAGGACAAGAGCGTGTTTCGTACGATCGACCCACTGGGGGATGATTGGCCGAAACCACGACAAAATTCACGTGTTCCAGTCGGTTTAGTGCCGAAAATTGTCATGAAAATATTGAATTCTATTTACCCAGCACGGAAGCAATAAGTAAAGTCTGCACAAACAACTGCTGTTCCTGCAGTAAGCATCATGGAAATAAGACCGACTAATAGCGAATACTTTTCATGAACTAATTTACCATGTGATATCATCGCTCAACTCACCATAAATAAATCATGGAAACACTGTATAGCTGTTTCATCCACCACGTCCGAACTGTGACATGATAAATTATTTCATGAAAACGTTAAATTTTCCACTACTATTATGTACCAAGTAATCAAGCTGTGTAGGTCATATCGAAAGCCTTGGTCCTACTTAGGCTACCTGCACAGAAGTCATCAGTGAGTAGGGGGCCGATTGGTGTGAGCTGGGGGACAATAACCGTGCAAATCAGTCACGGATAGGTGCGACATCATGTGGTGAAGTTGAACAAACCGTTCACAGCCTGCCCGGTAGCGTGATGGCTAAGACGTTCGACTCAGAATCGTTCGTCCTTGTTCGGGTTCGCGTCCCAGTTCCGGCGCGGTCCATATACACTACTCATGATTCCTAACAAGCGCGATAAACAGCTAAACAGTGCTTCCGTGGTTTCGTTATGGTGAGATGAACGATGATATCACATGTTGAATTATTTCGTGAAAACATTCGATCTCCTGCTACTATTATGTACTAATAGTGAATACGTTGTACGAATCGGTGTTTTGTTCTCTGCATCTAACTTTATACTTCTTTTGAAAAAGCCCAACTTCAGGTCATTTTGGATGGAGCGATATTTTGTTCGCGAAAAAATTCTACCAAATTTACCCAGACCACGCGCATTTAAAAATCCGTGGGAGTCTGTGCGCCTAAATACTATGGAAGTGTAGGATACTGAAAAATCAGACATGCGTGAAAAATGACAAAGCGGGCAACTCGGCCCCAAAAGGTACCGCAATGTTACCAACACAAGTTCCTATGACGTTTGCATTGCGTCATCATAAAAATGGTCACGAAACTAGTCAATTGTGTCTGTGCACCAACTGAAAGCTTGAAGCGCTCTGAAGAGATGAGTGGGTCATCTAATCAAGTAGGGTCACTACGCGGCGTCCACCAGCTACAGATCGGTTAATCCTGTTTAAACCGTCAACAGTTCACATGAAGGTCGTCGATTCGCATCTTCATATCACCAGTCTGTTCTTATTTTGCAGCCTTTTTATTGTCACGGTCTTTCCCTTAAAATAGTTTGGGGAATCAGCACACTGTTGGCAAATCTCCTTGGGCTTCTATGCACACCGTTTGCAAATCTCCCAGATCTAGTGCATTTCTATCACTCCGTCATGATTATCACAACAGCCGATAAAGTCTGGAACCCAGTTGCTATTCGTCTCTGATCGTGCATTAATACTAAATAAACAGAAATAATAGATACTTACCGTCTTTTATTCTCGCGGTTTCTAAACTGATTCCGGTTCTCTCAGCTTGGCAATCGTATGACCGGAAAGCTGATTCCTTCCACGACGTCGTTTTCGTTGACATCATCGTCGGCTTCATCATCCTATCCGCTTCCCTGGAGGTCTCATCACTCTTAACGAAACCTGCCGAGGCCTCTCCTATGTCACCTGCATAATTCGAAATTTTATAAGCGCATTGCATTTTTACTGTTATCATGTGCAATGAAGTGATGAGACTAATAAACCAAATTTCGCTTCAAGAGGATTTGCCAGTAAACTAACCAGGTCTACTAAATAATAAATAAGCAATGAAAAAGTTCGCATTAATATATGTAAAGTAACGTAATATTAGTGCGGCATTAGTGTTGAAGTTGAAGAGTCGCGGTTCCAATTCATTCTACAACACCTGCAAATGAATTAATTGTGTTGTAGGTTTCACACCACGAGCAAGATGGGGGCAGAAATGGTAATGTACGGGCTGGCTCCAAATGCCTCACTGCATTCGGGAGTGAGTGCCTTGAGATCCTAGTCGGCCACGTCTCTCAAAAGCCTTTCAAAATACTCCCAAATGACTATGTGTCTCCAATATCCCCTGTTGAGGAAGTCCTACGTACTGTCTTCTCGTGACAGAGGCATTTTCATCAAAATACGAAGTCAAAGACGGATGCCGAGCGCTCTGGTAACCAGTCTAGAGATGGCCAAATCTTGATTCCAAACCAATGTGCGAAGCCTAAAGCACCATGTTCGTCAGCATCCGTGGAAAGCGGTGTACTGGGTACCTTGGATGTCTAGCCTCATTAGAAGTGGATGTGCATCAAGACATCAATCACCGGGTCCCAGTAGGTGAGGACCAACCGCTACGTAGGCGGTATTAGTAAGTTGAAGCGCAGAGTCCCCTATGTCAACCGTTTATTTCGGTCTGGACAATCGGTTATTATCACGTCCGCCAACGAACTATGAATCCCGACAGAAAGACGCTAATTCAGAGGTGGAGAACAGAAGAGCCACTATACTTAAGGAGAACTCGATATGCTGTTTCTTTTCCTTTTCCCCCATCTTTCTAACTCCCTCTGGTTGTTCATTTTCGTTCTTCACTCTGGCCCCGATAGTAGATGATCCGCAAACAGACCGGTGCAATGTAGTTATGATGTATAATGAATTCCTCGTGTGATTTTGTATCAGCGATTTTGTCATATACTGATGGCAAATCCTAGTCTGACCAAAAGGCACAAGTGTGGGCAACGACGCCATAAATAACGCTCCGAAAGCGCGACAGTAACGCCAAATTCACAGTCTTCTACAACTTGGAATCCGAGTCTTTCGCTGTCGCCCATAGAATTTTGAGCCACCTCTGAGCAGGCGGAGGCCACAAGTTAAGGTTCACTGAGGTGGGTCATCGCGTAAAAAAGGGTTTTGTACGGCTCCGCCGTCGCATGGAACAACAGTCGATCAGTCAGAGTTGTTGCAACTGACTAATTTCATAATGAACGCTCTCCGAAAGTTACTGACCCAGAGGTATAAAGCGAGCGATGTGTTTCACGAGTTGACATATATATATATATATATAT
>LUCM01001697.1:41654-61439 GCA_008360955.1 Fasciolopsis buskii
CAGGTTCAAAAGGATGGCATTGATTTGTCCTCTGAGGTGCGCAATTTGATTACAAATGTTTCATTAACAGCAGTGGTGATAGAATCAGTGCTATGATCTTGTGACCAGCGTCTGGTAACCATCGTCCGATTAAATGGGTCATCTGTAGTCCTTAGTCGGTGTTTATTGGTTGGTCTGGGTGAACTAGTAGGGTAGAGATGCCTCCTAGTTGCTTTGTTCACCTTTGTCTACTGTTGACAGGTTGTGGGCTGAATCAACAAAAGCAGTTCGAGAGACGGTCGCCGGGCAGACCAAAGCAGGAACCGTTTTGCCGTGCATTAATCATTTTGCTGTTACTATAAACTATGTCCAGCAAGATGGTTTTCTCTAGTTTTTGCATAACTGCCTCTGTAATGAAGCCAGATATTGGTGAGCCCATTGGGGTCTCCTTCACTGATTCGTAAAACGCACTCTCGAACTTGATGTATGTTCGCAGGCATAATTTGACTAATTCGCATACACTGCTCGACCTTAGTTGTTCGCTTCATTGGTGTCCTTCTAGAAGTTCTTGTAGTGTCTGTCTGTGTCTAAAGGTATTGTTGTGAAAAGGAACACGATGTCGAGGGAGACCATGATTTCATCCTCTTCAATGTTTGTCCCGTGAAGTTTTTCCAAGAATTGCAAGGGATTGTTGGTTGAATGTCTATATCCTGTGATGAGTAGTTTCAGTCGCTTCCACAGGCTTTTTCCTGGGTTGTATGCCGGCATTCCCGGTAGTGCAACTATTGGTCTCAGGGGTATTTCTTCTTTATGGATTTTCGGTAGTCCGTTGAGTTGTGCGATGTTTGAGTCATTGGCATTCATCCTCCACCGCTCTCCCTTGCTTATCTGGTGTAGTTCTTGTAATCGTTTCGCTGTTGCATTGATTTTCGTCGCAAGCCTTCGGGTTGGATCGTCGTTGATTTCTCGATACGTCGACGTATCTTGTAGCAATGTTTTTGCTTTTTCTATGTACTCTGTCTTGTCCACAATGACTGTGACCCGTCCCTTGTCTGCCGGAAGTATAATTATATCCAGTTCTTTCAGTTTTGTAGTGCTGTTTCTTCTGGTTTCGGGATCGTGGTCGTTTTTGTGGTACGTTTGAGAGTCAGGAAGGCGGATTGTCGGATTTGCTGTATTGTTTCATCAGAGATTCTGGATATCTTGAGTTCGTTCTACTTCATCCAGGTACTCCTCCTTATTGGCATCTTTAACACTGATGTATAGTCCTTTGATTAGTTGTTCTTCCTGGTCCTCGGCGATCGCCCAGTGTGGCAAATATGGATTCTTGCGTCGCACTATGTAGTTGTATTAGTGCGTGCCAGTATTTTGAAATTTTGAACCAGCGATGTCCTCCTTTTAGTCTTAGTGTTTGCTGTACGACGATCTATGGCGGCCTTAATTTTTCCTATTATCTGTTTACCCATAACGGATCTGCAATTTTCTTTCTCCTCTTCGATTACCTCCGCGCACTTCTGCATCATTTTGTGCGTATTCACCATGAATCTATCGAATTGTCTCGTAATTTTCCACGCTGCTGGATTTTTCATGAGTCATTGGTGGTTACCGCTAGTAGGTAGGACGTTAGCTCGCAGACATTCGTGCAGAACACATAGCTGTTCGCGAATCAAAGCCTATAGAAAAGCGAAAAATTCCCACGGGCGAGCGGCTATGAGCGTTAGACGCCCGAAATTTAATATCAGAGTATAGAATGAGGTTCTTTCAAATGATAACAAAAAGGCATGGACCACTCTCCCTAATTTACAGAGGCAGTTATGCAAAAACTAGAGAAAACCATCTTGCTGGACATAGTTTATAGTAACAGCAAAATGATTAATGCACGGCAAAACGGTTCCTGCTTTGGTCTGCCCGGCGACCGTCTCTCGAACTGCTTTTGTTGATTCAGCCCACAACCTGTCAACAGTAGACAAAGGTGAACAAAGCAACTAGGAGGCATCTCTACCCTACTAGTTCACCCAGACCAACCAATAAACACCGACTAAGGACTACAGATGACCCATTTAATCGGACGATGGTTACCAGACGCTGGTCACAAGATCATAGCACTGATTCTATCACCACTGCTGTTAATGAAACATTTGTAATCAAATTGCGCACCTCAGAGGACAAATCAATGCCATCCTTTTGAACCTGAGCTACGAGTATGAATATCACCATGTCCTGCTAACAACCACTATTGTGACTCCCAGCTGCCAGTTCTCCTTGCTATCTTCGATTACATTTAATAAGATTTGATTTGTTCTACTAGACGCTTGTAATACTTGTCTGTGCCTCAATACAGCCAATCAGAAGTAACGCTGCCTTTTTCAGTTGCAATTTTACGGCCAGCCATCGGATTTTGAGAACCTCTCATCGCAGTTCATTTATTATTTTTGAAGTCATTCGTCATTCTTCTGAGTGGATTTGAACCCAACTTTGATATTGTTGCTGCCGTCGGCTAATTTTAGCTTCCTGTTGCCTTTTATCGCTGAGTTGTTACGACTGTTGTGCTTTTTGCTGTCAGTTTTTTGTTTTTATTTTACCCGGATATCCAGCAGGATAACTGAGCAACTGCCTTCAGAAACCTCGTCAGCGTTATACAGGCACCATCTTCAGTTCAGTAAGCATAAAGTGCATCTTAAGAAACGCATTCTTATCTCTGTATTGATTGGAGATCGTCCAAAAATGAGTTCATAGCCGCCTCTAAGGTGATACGTTTGATGTCTTTAGTAATGGAAACCAACGATTCGCACGTAGGTTTGAAGGCCCGATCTTCAGAGACGGGTTTAGAAACATATTCCTGAAACTAGCCGTGACGCGATGGCACTGACAATACAGCACAATGCGAATTCATTGCCAGATTGATAATCCACCTAGTTTATAGCCTGAGCGAGTTGGGTCTTCGAGACAGCTTCGTCAGTGATCTCGTTTTTCTAGATGTTTTGGTCGGACACATTGTGATTTTGAATCACATAATTACAACGGCGATTTTTCGCGGCAAGAACATTCCATGCTCGGCTCGGATCCTGTGGCCACCGGGACTACGCGTTCAGTGGAAACGCCCCCTTTTAAGCTCATCACCCTGGGGGGTTAGGGGTGATGACTGTCAGCCATAATGTGTAAACTTAGGTTAACAAACGACTGATTCAGATTTCTTTAGGACAGGTGTAACAACGTGCCATGTGACAACGAATAGGTGGTCGGTGGATCGGGGATTCAAACTTCTGATTATTTTTGTCCAAGGGTCACCCAATCAACTTGAACAACACAGTTGCAAATACAGACCCAAATTTTTCTGTGGTTCTTTTACAGTATACTGCAACACCGCCAAATTCACAGAATTTAGTTCGGGAAGGATTACCCTCTACTTAGTGAGGCTTTGGAAGAGAAGAACCGAAAAATGCTTCTCGTAGAGATCATTTGTTAAAATGTGGGCTAGCTAATAATAACAACTCATGCTCATGCTTAATAATAAAAGTACCTGTACGGTGGTAGATGAAAATTTTCCTTACCAGTATCAATTTAGAATAATTTACTAGCTGAACAATAACGTACACAGTTCTCAGTAGGAAGGCCTTGGATAATTGTAGTCTGCGGATTAGAGCCCCCATCACAAGAAAATTTAGAATTGTTAGACATGCAATCGCCCTTAGTAAACGTCTTTGGGACGACCGAAGCCTCCGCTTATTCCAAATATTCCTGACCATGTTGCTTTCATATTTGAATTATTTAAAATGCCTCCTCATGTCGCATAAAAACCGTTTTCTGTACCGCTAAGTAGAATGCTAGTAGCTTGCGACTTTGGTATATATCATTGGTTGGCCGACCAGTCTGTATAAGTGCACATACCAAACAACTACTTCCCGTTAAATTGTTTCCTCTTGCCGATCAGGCTTTACCATTTAACCCACGCCCTTGTCGACCCGCTTTCCGCCTAGCCAACAAAACGCCCGTGACAGGGGCGCTTGTGTGAACCTGTTTTAATGGACTCTTGAGATTACTCTCATGTTCACGGTTTTGCCCGTGACATCGTACCGGTTACACTTGCGGAATTCAGCCCTTACTTTCATTATGTACGGTTGACGAGATGCCATAAAAACTCGTTTTCGGAATGGTAAAACATTCATCGGATTCTTACTAGTTTTCGTCGGCATGCATTTGCACAAATGTGAGATTTGTATTGTAGTAGAAAAACGTTGAAAATTCTCTGCTTAGTTTGGAAAATTTTCTGGTTTTTGCTCATCACCTGGCTGCTGACGCATCTGAACGAAAACTTCAAGGTGGAGCTTTTCCTTTCAACCTCCACGCATGGACATAAGTCCAAAAGCTACAACATTCTGGGCTTTGTACACTGCTGCCTTATCAGCAACCGGCTGACAAAGATGATCATATTCTTCCAAGAATATCGGCCAACCGATGGAGTGATCAGAAAGAATCGGTGTTGCTGGATGAGAACAACCTTAACACCACCTCACCGGACGGGACCATATTTGGTCCAACCGATTGGCCAATAACAATGACGTGCGGCGTTAACAGAAGTGCCCTCTCATGCACATGTGCGATCAAGATGGCATGCTCTGGATGTATACGAGGCAGACCAGTCAGAAGAAGTCGAAGAGTGAGAAACAGGACAGAGAAACTACGTGTACACAATCTATGTCTGGTATCCGACGTCGGATAAACGAGAAAGGATTGGGGTTGTCTGATTTCACTTGATTAGGTGAGGCGAGATCAGAGCTGGGTCACAGAAGACCGACTGAATGCGTTAGAATCAGCGATCAGACATTTGATCACACGACAATAACTTCTACGTGAAATCGTATTAAGTTTGAATTGGGGGCATAAATCTACTTTTCTCCTTGGTCCTTGACCGGTTTGCTGCAGCCACAAAAATGCAAAAGTACCTGTCAGTAATCATAATTTCTTACAGGTTATCTTACAGATTTTCCCTTCGCTCCCCATCTGATTCTCGCCGTTTCTCATCCCGGTCGCAATGTTTCTCATTCGTGTGAGAAAACCTGTGTTGGTTCTCGTCATAGTCCTAACGGTTCATTTGAAGTCAAATCGAAGTAACTTATTTTGAAACAGTTGACCGATTCTTCGTGAAGTATGGGACAGAACGATCATCACTGAAGTGCGCATGGTCACATGAATCAATCATGCCGAAATTGTGCTGACCCGCAGACGGCTGAAATTTGATGGGACATTCTTCATCCGAACGACAGCGCTAGCAAAGTACTTATGACCAAGCTGGTTTGATGAATTCGGCTTTAGAGTGAAATTCCATGTTCCTCTTAATAATCCGTGGTGAGCAGATTGGTCGTCAATGTGTTCACACTTAGCCGCGGGTTTGCCTGCTCGAAAGCAGGCCAGTGATTCTGAATTGTGTCCTCTGTGTTCATCATCGAAACTTGTGTGACAGAACTCAGTCCCACGGACTTACTCTCAGTTAGTCACGGTTTACTAGAATAATTTACCCGTAAACATTATTCTGGAGCTATATCTTCCAAAAAGTGTAGCACATTCAGTTTCAGTCCTATCTAGCTCTGCGAAATTTTGATACAGTTAATTATTGTTGATAGGCTATGCAGCTCGATAATGCTTGTCGGCTGTCCTGGGCCTCCTAATAGGTCGGTTCGATTCCAAGTCTAAAGTATTTTTGTGAGAAGAGGCAATGCAACAGTGAACAGATAGACCTATGGCTAGAATCAATGGATAATACAAAGAATTATCATATGGAAGTCGCCTAACAGGGACCAAAAGATTTGGGACAGGGGTGACTGACAACTGGAAAACCTGTAGTTCTGCATTGACCACGATTTTAACGGACACGCTATAGGCCTTCGCCAAAATTATTGGTGAATAATAATGATGTATTTGTCAACTCACTTTTTAGATTTTGTGTCCCAATGTTTTCAGTTTTTGTACAGGTCACACTAGGCCACCTTCAGTCCCCGCCGATAGAGCTCTGGGGGGGGGGGTAAACTGTGTACATCATTACTTAGTTCGGATGTTCTTGTTCTCTGTGTTAATCGGTTACAGATACCATCGTTAATTCGGAGTCCACCAGCACACTTGTGCCTGATTCAGCCGACCGGTACTTGAAGTCCAGGTGTGCTCAAGACAGTGTATGGCAATATAAAATTGTGCTCACGTGGTTATACGAGCGCACTCTCATATGCACCTTCACCCAAGAGCTTTCTCTCGTGACACATGAAGATCAGTCAACCATTTGAGTACTGCGGTACGGGCTATGGGTTGTTTCGCCACCGAATTTTCATACACACCCGTCTGTCTTATTGATTACTGTATTAGCCAACCGCTTTAAGTGCCTTATTACCGAGCCGTTAACCGGTTAAAACAGATTTGCCGAGGTAAACGTGTATTCCCACAGCACATAGGACGCAGTAAGAAGAACAACAACAGCCAGTGGCTTCTGGGGTTTCGGGTTAGACTATAAAAATGTGTCTGCCCATTGCTCCCCAGAGTAGGCAAAAAAGCCTGACACTTAGTGCATGCATTGTCAGTGGGTAATTAAAACCTTTTGCCATACATTGTACTAGGCGTGGACAATTGTTTCCATATCCAGCAGCTCTTTCTCCGTCGTTGACGTGAACGTGGAAGCTGTCAATAGCACTGGAATCATACTGAAACTGAAGCAGATAAATATGCTCTTGCGATAATAATCAGTAAATCTGTGCTTTAGACCCTACATTGCTACGCATCAGACTAAACGCTGACGACGTCCGCCGTTTGTAATCGCTTCGCAGGGATATTCAAACTCAAGAGGAGGTTTCAATGGGAAAGCGCAGATTAGGACCGGGCAGTGCCGTTTTAACTGGGATAAAGGTAACGACAACTCTTCGGGGATGCTCTATAAAGGAGGAGTACGGTAGTCACCTGAGCACCAACCTGGGGTGATTCGAGCGACGGGTACTTTCCTGAGCAAGGTTTCATGCTGTAACCAAGATGTCGGCAAATGATCATGATTATGGAAAGTGTAGTATTATTTACAAATGGATATTCCTATATGAGAATCAAATTGAACCAATCACGATTGTATTCTGATTTTATGTTCAAGTAGGTTAATCAGTTAGCACTATTTCATTTATAATCGAGCAGACCTTGTTGCCCTGGCTTGTGCCCTGGTGATGGATCGCAGTAGTCACAACAACCTTGAAAAACGAAATTATTCACATTCTTAAAGACCATTTTTGTCCATTTCAAACCGTACTACATCGATTAAGAACAATTTTATTAGCTGCTTTTGAATTAGCTCGCTCGTGCACACACTAAAAGTTAGCTTTGACCGAATATCGATCTTGGTGACGTAGACAAGTACGAGCTGGCAACCACAGGCAAACGTACACATGCACACATGTGGCCTACCGAATGATTTCGTTTTCAATAGCACGGCCTGTTAGCGCGCCATTCTAGTGAGGCTGGCTGCATAAGTGGGTTTGCGCTTCAGCAACAGGCTGTCTACTTCTATACATATTTTTCATTGTGCGTTCTCATGCTGATATATTATGCTGATACACACGTTTGTTTCATCACCTGAGCAGTTTTTTTACTTAGAATAGCAATTTTGTTCATCCTCAATGAAGAGATACTAAGATTTTTGGCTGAAACTCTTTTGCTCACAGCTCTGCATTTCAGGTTAGACAGATTACTGACTTCTGAAGTGTAGCTCCTAATAATTTCACATCTTTCCAACCAGTGTGTGCTTTTACAACTTTCATTATTTCTTTGTAAATTTTGGTCGGCGCTGACAGCGAAACTGCACACCCAAACAACATAGCTTTAGACATTTCACCTGTTACTCATGTGATTTGCGCCTCAAGTTTGGTTGACACGACGTCTGCCACAGAGAAACTGAAACTTATTTTCCTGCTACCACAGCTGGTCAAGGGAGTTTCACAGTTGGGCAAATCAAACATTTGTCAGAAATATGTCGGACTATTTTACGGCCGGACAACAACTTGCGTTGAAGCTATGAGCAAAGGTCGATTCCAAGGAATATCCCAACTGGAAGCAATTAAAATTACCAAAGCTCATCGTGACGAATGCCATGCCCCAAAGTAACTCATGGTATGGGCAAACCATACGAACCAGGTAGTCTTAACTGTGCAACCGACTGGGCAGAACCCGCATCGTACCATGATTTACATGGATTAGAATCATGCGCGCCCGGGGGTGGAACGAATTTGTGTCGACTGGGCATATTCGCTACACTGACCGATAGATGTTTGGAAAAAAAGTAAACTTTAATTTACCAAGAAAAAAATGGGACTGAAATTCAACGGCAAAATCAAGTGTTACAACAAAAGATAACATAAAACTTAAAAGCAAGAATGTACACGGGAAAACAGTGGCCGGAAATGGAATGTGGTCCATTTATCTGTTAGCCAAAAGTTGAATGAATTCACAAAGGGATAAACAAATGAGATAATGTTACGGGAAAATCCGCCCCAGAACCAAAAGATAATAAGCTTTGTGGAACCGATTAGTCAACCAGATGCATATATCGATACAGGAGGCCAAGCGTGAGAATGGAGATACAATTCGGCTCGTGGAAGACAAATTTCCACGTGATACCAGTGGGTTGAAACGGGGAGCAGCTAATCCTCTTGATGAATGTCACTGCAAAATGGAGCCAATGAAATGGCTTGTGAATGACTGATTTCAAGCGTGAACTTCCACTCATCAGGTCTAAGTCGCCGAACAGTGCCGAATTGGGTGAGGAATCCAAAGTCAGTGCACTCCCGTTCGTGTCAGGTCCACCTATTTTGTTAGAACCACGTTATGTGTAGGATCCGTCAATACATATGAGTGTATTTATGCATGTGTGTATTAGATGAACAAAGGTTGGTAGAGGGCCACGAATTAGTACTTCAATTAGAACCAATAAGAACACGTCTACTCAAAAAGATCTGACAATTCTTGTGTGATTACAGATCATATGAATAGTAAACCGGGGAACTTTAGAGTGGAAAGAAAATTACAAAGGCGACCAGGAGCTGCGAGTTGACCCATTTTCGTGCCCGTTAGTCCTTTCTCATGCGCGAAGCAAATATGCGAGCGTGCGGTGCATCGCGGCAAGTAAAGGTTTGCCATCGATGGCTAATCCTATTATGGGACCCACCTCAGTCATCCACGTTAGCTTCGTGCATGAGAGAAACTGCAAAGGGCTGGAAACTTGGCACTTTTAATCATGTTATTCAGTCAAAATGCTCCGAAGTTTCCACATATGGTCGACTAGTCTCCCAAACTTTGTGAGCACATGGCATTCACCATAGTGAGCTTTAGCAATTTAATTGCCTAAAGCTGGATTTTCGTACGGACTAACCATCGTTCAGCATTTGAATTCAGAGGTACAAGTAATTGCCGAATACAGTGATTCCAACGAGGTAGTATGACCTTCTTTTTCACTCCGGGACAAGAAGCGCGGCTCCGAAGCGTGCAGGCGTCTGCAACTGTGCTCAAACCGCCGAAGGCGAGAAGTATTAGATTATTATTTATGAATGGCTTAAACCCTCTAATCCACCTAAGGAAAAAGAAAGTTTTTTCAATAACAAAATTCAGTGATCATTAATAAATGTTTCAAGCCTTTAAACATGAGAGACGACGTGCAGTACGTCTGCGGGTTTGCGTCCGGTTATCCAGGAGGATTAGGTCGTTATCGCTCTCAAATACCTGCTGAAAGATGGCTAAACAAGCTGACATTTTCTTTGTTGATAAGAGAAGAACAAACTAGCCATTCGTTAGTAACAGTAATAATAAAAATGTTAATGTTAATGGCTAAAATCCTCCTAATACAGGAGGTAACTCATGGACGTCGACGTGTCCAGTTGAGTGGTGAAAGAGGAAGAAAGCTTACCTCTAGATCTATTTTCCCGGCTGGGTCAACAAGCCGGAGAACCATACCCTGTATAATGCATTCCATCCAGGTGATCGGTGTTATTTCACAAGTCACAAAGACTGGTCATCAGGCAACTATGCTAACTCGCAGTCTTCCCCTCCCCAAATGCATGGCGCTGGACAATTAACAATATTTTGGATTTGTTGTGGTTGAATGGTATTGCTTGAGAGCTTTTTTGCCACCAAGCTCAAACCACACTGTCTCCATTTCCGTTGACGGTAAACAGATCCCGGTGGATTCTGTACTATGCTTGATTTTCCCAGGGTTTGTTCGGGTTCTGCGTGGATCAAGGGATCCGGACGTTGGGTAGTGATTAGCCCTTATGTCACAAAGAAGACAAAACTTTTCAAGTGCATCACCAATACCATCCCCCTCGGAAATAAGGCCATGATACTGAAGCCACTATGACTAAATATAATTAAAGACCGACAGTAGATTCGGCTGGTGATATATGGTGATGAGCTTGGGTAGAGTATTTGAGTAGTTGGAGCTGTGAACTTGGCGAATAAGTACAAACGAGAGGAACACAAGGAAAATAATGCGTACATTGGATTAATAAATGTTCCGCAGTACTTTACGAACGGATTAATTAGAGGTATATGCCGTATGCGCTCACCCACGCGGCGCTGCTCAGCGCACCCGAACTAAGTTAGTTTCTCATCTGTTCACACCTAAGGCCGACGCGGTGGAAATCTCTCTTTGCTTGGTTAGGCTTGAATCTTCAACTCCGTTCAGATGACTATTGGATTCTTTTTCATAATGCCATGAAGGTAAGTTCATCCATAAAATATTCTAGCACGAAGTCCACGTTCCGTGGACACTGAATAGGCCATGACAACCGATGCACATCTGAGGCTCGGCGCCTGATGTTTACGTTTATAAACTAAAAATAGAGATGTGAGAAAATGTGCCGAGAAGATGCCTATCTATGACTACCAGAACTTTGCTGAGTGTGTCTTGATCATTTTGTAGCCAGATTAGTCAAGCGAGGTGATAACAGTCAACGATAAAAAGCTATGCACGGGTTCCTCTGCGATTTCCCCAAAATAATGAATAGGATCACTGCGTAGTACGACATTTCGTTTAATGATAATCCCATACTACTGGGATAAAATATGTCAGACCTTTTTTGAAGCCGCATTGTTTACCCAAAAGCTTCTACTTTTCCATGAATAGTTTTCATGGAGATAAGCTATTAAGGTTACCAGGTGAATTATGACGTCCCATACCTGGTCTATCACGCCACTTTCCGTTGTCGACAGTAGATTATTTCAGATTATTTTGTTCATCGCTAGTATTCTTGGTTTTATTTTACTTCATGTGTACACAGGTCACAATTACTTGCGAGTAGTGTGTGGGATTGATTTCTCTTTGTTTCACTGAGATTTTATTTACCACCTATCAGAAGGGCTATCAGAAGGGCTTATGAACTGAGCAATCAGTCACCGATTCCCAGTGGGTTACATGAACCTCAGATCGTTCTTTTACCTTGTGGATTAGACCATTTGGTCAAGGGCTGAGAGTGGGGTCTTCTAAGTCAGTCCTCTATTTCTGTTTGGGCAAGTGGGTAGTACAAAGTCCATAGAGAAATCATGGATCCCTATGTGTCGCCGATGACGTGGAAATGGAGAACGGGGAAGCCAAGATATATGGTGAACTCTGCACAATCTTTTTTCTCTCTTTTTCCTTAACTGTGCTCGTTTTTCGTTACGATCTCGATGGCACATGATCCGCATTGGGATTTATTCAAACTAATAATATGATAATCGGCAGATTCAGTCAGTAACATTTTCCAGTACTTGTAGCCAAGGTTTTAAATAACTGTTAAAAGTGGAAGACTGATAGTATACCATCGAAGTGTCTCTTATCACCAGAAGATCTGCGTTCAAATTTGTCTTCACTTGCGAGCTGACAGCCAGTCGCAAAACCAATCGATAATCTGACTTTTTGTATTGCATGACGTATATTTGACGTAATCGGAACGAATAGTAATGAAAACCTCAGTGAAACACAGGCTTGTCAATATTTGCCAGTCTTCTATCAGGCCCGATATATAATATGAATTAAATGATTGGTCATACGCTAACAGTGCTCAGACCGGTACCAGATACTGAGTTACTTCTTTCATTTTATTGGCACTGATCAGTTGCGGCTCATTTGAGCAGTACCTTAACTGATTTCCGAGCTCAGATAGAGCGGAGAAAGTGAATAGTGTTAACGAGTATGCAATGAAATGGTTTAAAATAGAGTCACAAGCTTTTGACCAAGTTAGTCAGAACTGATGATGTAAAGTGGTTCAGATATCTTCCTCGAGTTACCTTGTCCGACAGCTTCGAAATAGGATATCTGTCCAATGCTAACTCCAACTGAACGTTTCTCACCAAGTCAAGCATTCTCCACACGATGGTCCATCGTCCCAATTAATCTTTTTCGCTTCTGATATTCAGGTAGTTCTCACGGCCAGTTGCGCGTGGTTTTTGGGATGCATATTACAGTGGCATTCGGAATAGACCTTTCACGTACCTGCTCAGCTCGCCCCAGTCGACAACTGGGTGCAAGAAATCATAAACGTGGTAGACTTCAAAACTACTTACAATAAACTGTGATCTCAATGAAAGAGAGAAGGTCAGTTAACCACCAAATTTCATCTTAACTTATCCGCAAAGTAGGGCACACTCATTTTGAGCAAAATGTATGTAGCGTTTATTAAGAAGTGCGATTCCCTAAAAACAGGCAAATGATCTACAAAATGGAAAGATTTACTTCGAGCTGTACCAGTAATCCCGATACCGTTGACTGACGTCCACAATTACACCTTTTCTTTGTAATATTTTGCAAAAATCTGAAGCAGCTTCTTATCGTCGTCCCAGAATCCCTTACTCTTGACCCATATTCCCTTCATCTAAAGACAAGAACTTTTTTGTACCACTGAAACCGGATATTCTAAGATCAACCGAGGTTGACAAGTTTTGTTTAATTTATACAGATTGGTTTTGAAAATCCTGATGGATAATCGACACGATGTAATGGAGGTCGATTTTCTGAGCCCTTTCATTGCATTCTCATTAACGCTATGTTTTTAGATTCGTCCAGTAACAGATTAGGTAGGTTGGGTATTAGTGTAACCAGTTGCGGTGCGTTTATATGGTCTTTATGACCACAAATGGGATATCACACATGGGTAACGCAGTACTTGTGTAAGCAGTAGTCGTAAAGCTCAGTCACTGTTGGCGAGAAAGCAGAACCCTAAAAACAGCAGCAATACTTGATGTGATATTGGGCTTAGAAGCCACTTCTGGTGTAGATGACGAGAAATCGATAGTCACTAAATTCGTCTGTGGTGTCACCATCATGTCCATTGTATTGTATCAAAACCGATAAATATTGTAAATGTCATTACTAGCCTCTTGCTGATGTAACCACAACTGAACCTACAATCGATGATGGAAATTTCACTTTTTTACCGCTCATTCTAATTTGACGCTGCTATCTGTGATTCATCCTTAGTTATGGTCAATAAGAGTAGTTTAAACCGACGAACAATCACTAGATCACACAAATTCTCATTAGTACATAGATTTAAAGTGCTTGCTAAGCCTCAAAAGTTAATAATTCACCAAGCAAGTTACCTTTTTCGAGTTTTCACTGGTTTTAAGCTGAATAATTCGAGCAAAAACTGTGGTTTTGAAACCACCGAGTATTGACGGAAACTGTAGGCCATCGTCTTGGAAACTGCAGTCGCTGACATTGTTATTCCCTGCTGTTATCGTGAATTACGTGGGATCGTTTAACGAATCAACAAAAAGTGAAACAAAACGTCAGAACAGTAATAAATGGTTATAATTATAATACGAGAAGCTCACCATTATGTAGAGCATCCGAACCCGAAAACGAAGAATCCACGGTCAGTTTCTGAACGTTAGTTTGGTTGCGACTGTTAACAGATCGAGGTGAACTGGTGTTGCTTACGGGAAGCTTGTTAGGAACAGGAGAAGCTCTGGCATCTTCAAGACCTCTGTTTAATAACGGTAATCTACCTGCTTGACATCGTTCCACGCAAGACTTGGGACATTCATCAACAGCTGGAGTTGGTGCGCCACCATTAGACATAACGCTGTTTGGCTCTTGCTCATTCCGGGATAAACCGCCACTGGAGATTGAGCGACTTGGGCCACTCTCTCCAAAAACATTCGGTCGACCACCATTGTCATTATTCGGGAATTCGCTGTTTGGATTATATGGATTCGTTCCTCCACCGGCACCAGGTCCGGGACCGGAACCGGACCCAGAACCACCTGGACCGGGACCATTGGGACCACTCCCTCCAACAACATTCGGTCGACCACCATTGTCATTATTCGGGAATTCGCTGTTTGGATTATATGGATTCGTTCCTCCACCGGGACCAGGTCCGGGACCGGAACCGGACCCAGAACCACCTGGACCGGGACCATTGGGACCATTCTCTTGAACGCCACTTGGATGGCCCTGATTTTCATCATTTGGAACTTTATTTTGGTTTTCACCGTTTTCACCCACTTCAACGCATTTGAAACTCCTTTTTCGAGGTTCTTCCCCTGGTTTTTGTTCAGTTTTGTAAACATCTGAAACATGAGAATTATCTGTTGTAGTTTCTTGTGGTTTCACGGTGGTTTTGGTGATTTTTCTTCGATTGCACGTGCATGATCTGAGTGGTTTTCCCATCTGATGCGACTCTGTTTGGATTAAGAAATTAGTCTGATATTTTAGTTGTCTGGAAACTGACAAGTTCGTGGAACAGAATCACTGTATCGTTGCATTCAAATAACAGACCCGATGACCTGTAGGTTAGTGGTCAAACCCTTAGAACTAAAGGTCATTTTGGCCTAAGTCAGTCAGAAACAGTCAAAGTCACAAAGGTGTCATACGTCAACCCAGTGGCAATCAACCGCAATCAACCTCATCTACGCATTGGCAATATCAGCTCGACTAATGATGAACGGTCTGCAGTCTAGATGCCGAACTCGGTGGTCAGATTTGTCTTCTCTCTGATTTTGGCAGGCGAGCTAACTCCCAATGTCCGAATTCTAGTCCGATAAAGCGAACAGCCCACCACACTGGTCGCTCTCTGTCTTCCTCTCGAATACACCGGACTAACTCACTAATCAGACTGTAAAGGAAAAGATGACTACGGCGAAATCCGGCCTCAAAATATATTTTGACTGCAAATTCATGTCTTTGAATACATGCACCTGATAAATCTATTCATTTTTGTCACTCGACTCAGTTACAGAATGCACTTCGTGCTCAGCTTTGCCTCTCATTTTCCTAGTTTACTTTCACAACGGAAGTAGGTCATTCGGAAGTAGATGAAAATAGGCCTTCGTGTCTCAGTATCAGCCACTCGAGTATTTGCTTTCGAGAGGTGGGTGAAGCACAAGCACCAGGTGCACCTTGTACCGGTTCTGGTTAGGCGGTCTACATCAAGGGACTTCGAACCGGAAACAGTGAGTTTGGTACCTTCCCCCATTGGTCAGCTTGCAGCCCTCCATTAAATATGACCCATTTCCAGAAAACGGTCTATTTAGGGATAAATTGAGCAGCATTTAGCACGTAGTACCTCGGATGCATCAGGGCGACATTTAATAATCCATTTTAGTGACCATTCAGAAATTTTTTGAGTAACTTTGGATGCTTTTGACATAATCTAGAAATAAGTGAGGAAATAACCGTTGCTAACTGGACTACGGAAGGTACAGTATATCTCTATTCTGGACGCATGAAATGCATTAGAAAATGGCTACTAGAAATTATTTCAATAGTTGAAATGAAATTCGATAAATCTTCAGCCTGGAAACAATAGCTATGTACCGTGAGTTTAAAGTTGAGACATTCGACATTTTTAAATCTACTTCACGATGTAAAAGACTAAATTGTCCTGAAAATTTATCTTGGCGCCATGTTCTCACATGCCAAAGTACCACTCGGGGTACAAAGTGTGAAACCACTTTTACCCATCGTAAAGTACTTTATCCTTAATGAGAGTTCAGCGACGAATAGGCTGTAGAATGCACTTTCCTGACCTATGTAAAATGACAATTTCGGATTGTATCAGAAGTGATATGCCATGTTTGAGACAGCTACCTAATGTGTTTCGGAATAGGACTTTGCGATAGACAACCATTCATTTTTCACCACATCCATGGTACACGAATACTACCGGTGTGTGCCCACGCCACACCTGAACGTCTGTCGGTGTCGGCTGAAGCTGTTTACCGCTCTGGATTGTTTTGTTCTTGACCTAGTCAAGTATCTATGCTCGTCGCTATTGCCAATCGTACCTCGTCGAGTAGGTATGACTTAAAGGTCCTACGGCCTAAGGACTAGCAAGCGTAATTAGAGAAACGTTAAACACGAAACCGGTCCTGTTCAACTCAGGTGATTCACTGAAATCGCGAATGGATTAGTTGGAAGTTAACTCAAATTTGCTTAACGTGAGATAATGAATGCCCTTCTAACCGAAACAGTATGACAGGCGCGCGATGCACAGTTTTGTAAACTGTCCGCGGGTTCTCAGACCGGTAGCCCTGAAGCTCGTAAACGTACGTTGTGTGACCCAAATTGTGGTACGCGAGAATCACAAAAGCATAGTAGTCATGGATGTAAAATGAGGCTGTCGAACGGCTCTTTGATGAGAAAGGCTAATAAGAATTTTTGCCTAGAATTTTTTTCCAATCTCATCTGATTGGCTTGAAGTAGCTCGTGGGTTGTGGCTGAAGTCAGACGATCTGGACCTTTGAGGCGAGCTCCAAAAATTCAGTTGTTTTTCATGTGGCATTTGATAACCCAGAAGGATTCGCTGTCCTATAACCGCGGAAATATTGATTTGAGCTGATTAAAGCCTGAAATTGATGTGCGTCAGTTATGAACAGTGGGTTTCGACATACTAAAGCAGGTCTTCTTGAAAGCAATGATTCCTGCGCCCACATACATGGATCATGTAAACCATGAATCATTGTGAGAAACAAATAGCGAAAATTTCAACTTCGGCTGCGAAGCCAAAAAATTGTCTTGCTTCTTCCCACAGGAAACATTTACTACTGATTTAACGATATCAACACAACAAGAGTATAGTTTTTGCTCTTACATACTCGTGAAAACGACCCTCTCATAGATACGGCGTATTCTTGCTGAATGCGTAACCTAATAATTGACAGGGCTAATTGTTTTGGTTAATAAAACTAATCAGGTAATGTGCGACGGTCCCGTCAGTCAGAAGTGACGATGGGGTGATGTTAGTGTCTGTGTTCACGGATGATGAGGACCAAAACGTGATCATATTTCAATTCGATCCACGCCGCACGATCGCCTTGTTTCGTCAGAATCATCCATTCGGTCGTCGGTTCCCGCCGGTGAATCAAGCGATCAATGGACTATTATCTACTGATATTTTACCCACACAGGGTCTAGGCCCGTTACACAGCCTGTACCTATACATCGTTTCCACACATTAACAACTTCAATTCTGTTCAGTATTTGGATGTGATGTCGAGGAGACAGGAGAATCGCGAAACACCTGAGCCATGACTGGCCACCACATGCGAAGTCTGATCGGACTGATAAATTTCGGTCGAAAATTACGAAGGACCACTTGAAATGCCGAAAGATTGTCACTGAAAATTATTGCAGTAGTGACTGTTTTAATTGTAATCCAGTATGCCGAACTCTCCAATCCCTCCAAGTTCAAGTTCCTCATCTGTAATGGCTGTAAATAAGTGTGTCGGATTGCTCAGTTATGTTTGAGACAGGATCAGATGTAATTGCTTGGGCATAGTTTTCATATTAAGCTTTGGGCTTCCCACCTCCTCGACCAACGAGCCACAGTTATTCCGGTGCACAATTGGTTATCGTGACACTGGTAAATTGTGCATGTGATTTTCGCAGGTATAACTCAGATGCGTCCGCGAGGCCTACGCTTTTAACTAATGCTTAGTATACAATAAATTGACAGTGAGACTGTGGGGAACTAACTTTGTCATTCTAACGGCAAGATGCGAGTGATGTGTTGTCATCCAAAGGAGCGAAACATTTTCCCCCCAGACAGATAAGTATGTACTTGAATATCCTCAGGTCAAGGATATTTAACTTCACTTTTCGTCACGGGACATGGCTAGGATGACGCGAAGACGAACAGTCCGATTGCGTTTGAAATCATCTCATAGGGGGAATTTTCGTACCATTGAACAATCAGAGATCAGTTACACAATATGACACGGGTACAAGCGTACACGAAAACGCAAATTTGAATTTGGCTTATACAATACGGAGACGGGAACAAATTTAGTTGCCCTTCAGAAGCACAAACAATAAACAGAGCGGCAGCAAAAGCAACTACAAGCTGCCCTCTGCTAACACTATACCATTTACTACCTTGCGCATCAATATTACTACTACTGCTATCCGAGCATTACTCGAACGTTGGGCACAAGGGATACGTGAAGATTTAGGAATATGATGTCCAGCATGGAATTTTGTGTAACATCAAAACAGAACGAAACAAGAAAGTTATTGTTGTGAGATTTTCGTTGAGCAAGACCATGGATCTGGTAGACTGAAATCAGCTCATCCGGCAACGTCATTCATAATAATTCCTAACTGATTCACCCTCTGATCAAATACACACAAACCTGAAGATAATGTATCAAGCAAATGCACACGAGCACAACTCCATGCCACCACATTACCATATACGTGTTCATCAAGAACAGACTTCATTCAACCATTGCAAAGTGAACCTACCGATAGAGACAAGTTGGCTGTACCTTCCACGTGTTTCACCCTTCGAGGATAGTTTGGTGCACAGGTAATTGACTTTTAAGGTGTCCCCATTGAGGTGCAAACTGAAGCGGTCAATCTTGCGCATTACATTTCGAATCGTGCGGATCTTGCTGTTTTATTGGTGGTTTGAATCATCTGGTTGAATTGGTGTTTGGTTTTCACTTGTTAAGCCTTCATGTTTGTGTGATTAATCTACGACAATGTCACTTGTCTTGCGATTTTGTTATCAGCAAATTTCATGGGCTGTATGATAGATTCTGTATAAAGTATTACTTTCGGGTTGACATGAATCTGGTTTTGATGCCAAAGGACGGTTTTGTCAATAATCGACACATGATACTTGTTTCCCGCTCTGAACCCAAATGAATGGCCACAGAACATATCAGCCCACAGAGTACCAATCATGTGGCTAGCCGAATGCATATTAACAACCATTGAACACATACCCAAACGGCAACTGGTTGCGTAAAAGCCAAGTAGGACTATCCCATGGATATTCTACTGACTTTACCTCGTAGCTAGTTTGCTTCACACTCCTGTAATAGTACCAAGAGTGCTGTTGGATTGTGACATGGGAAAACGCCTGGGTGAGAATCTCTTGTCCTGTTACTTCACAAATATAAATTAAATCCGACTCCTCGGAAAGAAAATGTCACAGCATATAACATCCGGCTGGGGCCGAACAAAGGCTAGCCCGGTTGCACCACCATTGAGAGTTTGTTTGGAAAAGCACAAATGTATCGCTTGATCTGAATAAACTAAATAGGTGCTAACTGCCCCCTTGATGTTCCCCAATCTCATTTCTAAAAGAAGATACAAATAACAGTACACAATTATGGTTGCCTCGGACGAATAATCTTGATGGACACACATAATAAAGAAACACCAGCGCTGTTCGTTATCAAGATCCCGACCCCTGTGCTAATCCTTTTGATGGCATTAGATGATGCTCTCTCGCTGCTTCACCGATACAGACCTCGTGGTTTTATAGCGCTCCACGCTTATGTACCATGGTGTGCCATTTCACG
>LUCM01001697.1:61449-106002 GCA_008360955.1 Fasciolopsis buskii
TGGTACATAAGCGTGGAGCGCTATAAAACCACGAGGTCTGTATCGGTGAAGCAGCGAGAGAGCATCATCTAATGCCATCAAAAGGATTAGCACAGGGGTCGGGATCTTGATAACGAACAGCGCTGGTGTTTCTTTATTATGTGTGTCCATCAAGATTATTCTCGAGCAACCATAATGTGACTGTTAGTTCTGTAATTCTAGAAAGTGAGATTTGGGGGACATCAAGGAAGCATTTGGCACCCATTTAGTTTATTCGGATCAAGCGATACATTTGTGCTTTTCCAACCCCACTCTCAATGGAGCGATAACGAAAGACATCTTGGGGCCCATCTAATCACAACCATCGAGAAGAATATGCCTCTATTGGATAACTCTATGTCTATAAACGTGAGCGACACACGAAGCCATCGCGCAGAGTCTGACCAAATCACAAAACGCTAGAACATCCGTTTTGTACCAGTTCTGTCAAAAATACTCGGAGAATTTAAATTGCCTTTTAAAACGGGACGTTTAATGTCGTAAGTTCAGGTTTCCGCCACTTATTCCTCTCGGCTATCAAACTAAGCTGTCAATGTACTTACGAATCGGTGCGTCTCGAGACATGTCCAGTGTGCGTACAAAAAAGGGCGCAGTTCAGTCAAAATACCTTGTAAAATACCTGGATACCTTGTAAAAATGTGAATAGAAGAAACTTATTTAGGAATTATCAAAGCAAATTATGAGAGATTGTTCAGGCATCTGGTTACAACCCGGCCACGGTTTGTCAAAATTCGTGCTAAATATGGGACAGTGGAGTTCCTATAGATAGTCATTCCAGAGGGTATGGAACGAAAAGCGGACCGTGTCGAAATATGAGAGCAGTATCTTGAAACATTGTTGTGCAGAGGATGCGTGGGATCAGAAAGAATTTCGTAGGCAAATTTCTCACATGCGGACAAGTGCTGATCACATAGATTGAAGGAAAAACTCAGTTGGTGGTATGAAAGACACGGCTAATAATTGATAGCCCCTGGCTAAGAATTTCAAAGTCTTTTTTAAGTAAACCTGGAGAAATAATAGGAGAGCAGTAAAGAGGGATTGGAAAAACATTGGTATACAAATCGGAAGCTGCTATTTTGTTTCAACTTGTAGTGTCGAAGCTTCCTGATTTGAAATGACAACCGTCGGAGATTCTTTACACAAGTAGAAATGTGAGAAGTCCACTTCAGATTTTTATCAATAGAAATCGCCAGATATTTCACAGAATCAACCCCGGTAAGAGGTTTTGAGTTGATGGAAGACGTTTCGGATGGGTAGGCTGGTCGAGAGAGAGAACAGATCTTCGAAACATTTAGATGTGTTGAGGTTTAAACCAGCTCGTGCAGAGAAATCGTAAGCAGAAGACAGGTTGTTGGAAAACCTTTGAAAGTCCTCATTGATCAAAACGGCTTGAGAGAGAGCAACATCATCAGCATACTTATGCCGATGACAGGATGAGCTAGTTGATAATTCGCCGGTGTAAATAGAGCAGAGAAAGAGTGAAAGAATAGCACCCGAAAGTACTCCGGAGTTGTTGACTAACGGTTTTGAGATTTTACTGTCCATTCGTGTGCATTGGGTTCGGTTAGTAAAGTAATCAGATAGCCATGCTAATAAAGACCCGAGCGACCAAATAATTCCAGTTCATGAAGTAGATGAGACTGTGGGACCAAGTCAGATGCCGACGAATAGTCTAGAAATGCGCAACGCACGAATTTCATTGACGCGTTTAAGGACTTAAAATGTGATGAATGAAGGGGGCGACAACGCCCAAAGTGGACCTGCTAGATTTATAGGCAAACTGAAAAGGGTCGTCCGGAGGATATATAGAAGTACGCAGACACTTAAGTATAGCACGCTCCGCCAGTTTAAGACCAGAAGATGTTAAGGCGATCAGGCGAAAGCGTTTTGCCAAAGCAGTGGAACTGGTGGATTTTGAAATGGGAATAATAGAGACGGGCCTCCGACAGTCAGAGATAGGAGACGAGATTAATGGTGAGTTAATCAGAGAAGTAAATGCATCCGTCAGAGACACAGCACCATGCCTTAAAAGAGCTGATGACAAACTGTCAGGACCAACCACTGTGGTAATTTTAGTGGTGCGCAGAAGGTTAAGCACCTCTTTTCTGGAAATTTTGTAACTGTCCTAGCATCACCTTGTCCAACTATGACTGGGTTATAAGTGGAAGGGTGGCTGAAAGCATGATTGATGCTGTCGACATCCGCAGAAGTTTTCGCGTTTCTTCTTACCACACAACAATCGAATGCCTTGCCATAGGAATCGATTGTTATCACCACTCAGGAATTGGTTGGTGAATGTAGTGTCGAGGCATTGGATTTCAGCCCTTACTAGGTTGGAAATATACCACACGCTTGAGTTAATACGGGATTTGTAGAAACACTCCTTGCGTATTCTTAGCAATGTTAGTTTCTGGGTGGAGATACGGCCATTTGAGACGAATAGTGTTCCTAAGGGACAGCAGATATCCAAGATTGCGTTGGTCGTCTTTGTGAACAGTTTGACATTGTCATTGAACAGGGATTCAAAAGAGAAACAGGCAAATGCGAGTGGATTTCTGAAGAACAATAAGGCTGTTTTGTGAAAAGTTACATAAGCGAACTCGGAGTTGATTTGTTTGCATGAAGGAATGGAAGGCTGACTTAGAGTATATATTTGGCCTTAACAGAAGCAGACAATGATCACTACTTGACACTAGATCACGCAGTTTCAGGGTAAGAAATCAGGGTGGCTGGTAATAACTCTGTTTAAAATGGAGATGTTTCTGGTAACGGAAACGTAGAGGATAGTCAAATCAAACACAGTCAGTTGTAGGCTAGATGTATGGTTGAAATCGCCTACGATAATATGCAGATTATTCTCAAAAAGATGAACACTAAATCCTAGAAAAGAATCGAAAAAAAGGTGCCATATTTTGTTGCGAGCTAAAAGGGGCCATGGATAAATTTTTATGGTAGTGCTAGTATGGCGAGTAAACCCAGGATGACACTGTCACCAGACAGTCAATTCCGTTTAGCGAGTACGTATAAATTAATTCGGACATGCCAGACCAGACAGAGTTTACGCATGTTTCCACACCGCCTCCAGTCTTTTTCTTGTTCGAATCTCTGTCCTGCCGATGTAGTCTAAAGCTGTCTATCGACACGAGTGAATCAGCAATATCCGGGTTCAGTCACGACTCTTGTATGCAGATGACAAATGTGAGAACGGATGGGTGATTGAAGTGTGAGGGATAGATCCGACAGTTTCGTGTGCATTTAAGAGCTGCTGGCCACCCAGCACGAGTGCCTCTTCTAGATGAATAAGATCCTTGAGGTGCAGCGAGGCGTGATCCCAATTCAAGTTGAGAAGCAATACGGGTTTATACAACAATAATTACGAACGACTCTAGCGGCGAACGGGGATCATAATCGAACCGAATATCCAACAAGAATACAACGAAATAACGACGACAGGATTGTAGCGCAGCCAGTCAAAGGGTGCGTGCTTGCAGCAGTGTTGATTCCAAATTATTTTTGAGTACTTTTGAAACGAATTACCCGAAGAGCATAGTTTGGGTACAGCATGATCTCAGTTTTCAAGGTTATGGATTTGCTGTAAAATGTTTAAGACGGCGAAGTAGAGCGTTTGTCGGATTAGCACGAATATGTTAACCGTTTGCTACAAATTGGATGACACAAAGACAAAAATAGGTGGCTCACTTAAGATAACAGAAATTGAAATTTCCAACCTAACTGGTACCATTCATGTTATCAGCCCTCTCACCGAGGTAATAATGGAGTTAAGAGAATATTTTTGTACTGTCAGTCGCACGTCTTCATCGTCAACACTGAGTTGGAAGTTGGGTTGCGAGTAAGACAATCAGAGACAGTTCACGATTCCGATTACGCTATCTTGCGTATCTTGACAAAATATTCATTGTAAATGTGACAAAACATTTGCACAAACCCCAGTGATAGTCACTCAGATAGGTGAATTAATTTTCAGGCTTACAAAATCACATCTGCTCCCAAACTCACAAAGACAAGGACACACAGGGGGTTACAGTGGTACGGGGGATGGCAGTTCAAAGAAAGCCATTTCAGGCCATTCAGTACTACGAAGGACTTAACGTTTGAATATCGACATTCATCGTTTGTCTTCCATCTCCGACGACAAATTTCTTATTCTTGTTGGACAATCAATCTCGCCAATTCACTGTGCAGCAGAATTTTTGGGATATGTGGACTTGCTGCCAACATTATATTTCTGCCTGTATCAGACGCTGATAATTCATCACGTACACAGTGGCAGGTAGAGATGCGACTTTCAGAATCGCAGCATTTCAGCTAGATTCCCTTCTGAGAACGAGAATTTCGTCTCCAAGTGAACCAGTCCAGCACAAACGTCCAACGGTATGAAGGTGCACAACATGTCTCAGAAGGCCCTTCCTTGCGGTTTCAGTTGTTCAAGATGATTTACAATTTAATGTGATGTAGAAAAGAGAGACACCGCCCTCTCGCTACAACTGTCTTGATAGATATCGCAATTTAACCAGTATCTAGCCCACAAGTAACTCCTGGTTCCAGCACTAGATTCGAGCCAGTACGTCAAAGGCGGGTAATCCATGTGTAATTAACAGAACGATTGTTACAAGTATAGATAACTTCATTGTCAGAGGCATTTCAATCATAAGAATTCGAGATTGGATATCAAATCACTCAAATGTGTAAAACGCAGCACATGCCGGCACTATGGTTGTGGGTCGACAGTATAAGAGAAAAATTAATTCATGCTTCGGGAACATTTTGCCGCATAAGGGAGAGGGAGTACTGTAGGCCGTACGACAGCTTGGGGCCTATAAAGTTCAATTTATGATTGCAGCGATTACACGCATGCCTATCTGGAGTCCGGGTATCTGTGGCTGAGTCTGCTCGGGAGGGTGGGGGCCGAAGTTCATTTGCACTATGGGGGGAAATGCGAAGGGTCTGGTGTAGAAACAAAGTGCGTAGGATACGTCAGAGAGACATAAAGGATAACACGCAAGAATCTTTCAGGGTTACTATAACACAAAGCAGGGCAGACTGATTATTCAGTTGAACAGTTGTAGAATTATGCCTTTGGGACTAGACAACTCATATACAAACCTCAGGTCATTGAGTCAACACATTCCGAAAGCATCAGGGTCCAGTTTTGCTCTTATCAGAGATCCTCCATCGCACCCAACACTTGAATCCAGGGTTTCCAAGTGCTAAACATGTGTGCTACCGATGTGCTATATGCTCCCGTTTAGGACGGTTCGAATTAGCGAGTTGGCTTAGTTCAGATGTCGGCCACAATGACACCCGGCCGAAGTAAAGATCAATTAATTTGTGCATGACTCGAGTGAAAATAGAGCCTAAAGTTAACGTGCCCAAACAAGCAGGTGGCGATAAAAGTAAACCAGTCAACACCGAGTTCAATCGAAGAAAGCCCTGCGAAAGGCTGAAATCCAGCGTTCGTCGAAAAGGACAATAAACCAACGGATCAGCGTTTGGAAAGTAAAAACCGACGTTTCCAGTAGGGATTCCACAAGCGGATCGAATAACTTTAACGGCTTTAGGTACCTCAGATTACGGATAGGAATAAGGCAGTTCAACAAAGGAACTTATTTGCAAAAACAAAGAAAGGGCTACAAAATGCAAATTCGGACAACACGACCCGTTATGACAAAAGTTGGTGAAAGTCCGTCTCGATCACGAATTAGAGAATTAACCATGTCCAACGTGTTCCATCCGATGTGAGAATCTTGAGCGTAATGGATAACAGAGATTATGCATAGACACTTCTGTCTGCCTGGTGACAACTAGCTATACTGCCGCCCTACACCAGATTATCTACTATGATCCGCAGACCTGAGGTAAAGATAATTCGCTGTTCATGCTACGGGTAAATAGTGTTGAGATTGCAGGCTTAATGAAGGACATTGGAACTGGAAGGCCATTTGAAGTGTGGCTTACGCAGCTGTCTATTACGATGTGACTCACACTCTGCAACTACCGAGAGGTGATTTTGGCAAAACTACAAAAGCATCGTTTTGAACTGTTTCGTTTGACGTTTGACGGTTCAATAACCACGACGAGTCTGAACGGAGTAAGACCAGAACAAGACGTCAATCAACGCACGTACAAAATGCCTGCAACCCTAGCAATGTGTAGAGACTTCCACTGGTCTGTATCATTCCTACCTACGTCCCGGGACGGCGAAACCTACGGAATAATGACATTTGAGAACTAACACTTAAAAACATAAACGCGTAGTTTTTGTCGCATAGTTCTTTATTATATATGATGCAATTGTCTTATCTTTATATTCTATTTACGGTGTATATTTCTAATCTGATTCCCGATTATGTGCCTAAAATTTTCAAGTTGCTCGTACTTGTAATTGAAGTGAATATTTCTGGGTCATTTTGCATATCATGTGAATTCTTCGACTTGTGTGCCTAGTTAGGCCGGTGGTAAGGGCATTTTTGAATATCACTTCTGCTTTTGATGCTCTTATGTCCATTTGTAGGTTGTTCAGCCAAAGTGTTTGTTCCAAAAGCATAGAGATACCTAGCCCGATCGATGGGCCAGACGCAGAGTAGAAAGTGTACAACAGACTTATTTCTGCACAGCTCTTTCATCGTTGTTAGGTGTCGTCGTCAATGCTTATCCACCGTGCCGAAACTGGGACGTGAAACCATATGATTTCCTAATACTAGCACATACTAAGTAGCCAAGCTGTGTGGGTCATGTTCAGAGGCCCAGTCGTTCTTCGTCTACCTGCAGAGAAGTTATATATCAGTGGAAATCTACCGTTGTGCCCCACCGTTTCGTGGCCACGCAAATCTATAACTGATAGGTAGGATATCATCGGGCGGATCCGTTCCACAGTCCGTTTAGAGCCGGTTGAGGCTTTCAACTAGTAATCGTTCGTTTTGGGTTCGCGTCTCAGTCTTGACTCGGTGGTTGTGCATTGCCGATTATTCTTAACAAAGCTGGAACAGCGATGCAGTGCTTCTGTGATTTATAATGGCCAGCTGAGGGTTGATATCACATGAATAACTTCGTGAAACCATATTATCTACTACAAACATGGACTAGCTTCTACTATCGAAACAACAATTGTCGTTAGACCAAAGGCCATGCCGTCCGTACTTAATTACCTGGAAAGCCGAATAGGCACAGTCACGCACACACATCGACACAAACGAAGTAAGTTCTCCTTCCGTGGCCAAGTCACGGAAAAGCACATCATATTCATCCAAACCTTACTTTGGGGTAATTCTTACTGAGAATCATTCTTTCATGTCGCTAACTCTCCGTAAATTGATCGTATTATTCTGAACGTCAGCTCAGTTTGTAACTTACCACTCTCCATCAGCTCTCCCAGTTCTAAAAGATAAGTGGTTTGATCATACAATCAGATAATTGTAACCACTCGCTAGTGTCATTAATGCCTTCAGACCAAACCTATTATGACTGCATTATCAGGAAGCGTTTTCATCTGCCTGACTGACAGACCCACTGATTACGGCCTAACGAGAAACAGTGTTTTCGTCCCCTCATGGTCTCCCCATACGCTGATCACCTATGTATCAGGTCAGAGCTCCGATTTATTATTTCAGCATCAGCGAACAAGGAACGATTAATACATTAGCCTGTCTATATTTTTTTCTGCTTACTATACAATGTTAGACATTGTTACTTCCCTTTTTTCGATTGCTTCTTTGACATTGTCAGATCGTTCACGCTTTCCGCCATCATGGACACAGACCATTACACTACTCCTCCTCGTGTTACAAAACAGCTGATGGTTTTGTCTTTGAATTTACTGGCTTGACTCGACTTGATATGAAACACTCCTGATTTGAGGCTAGTGATGGTCCACCGGATAATTTGGAGGCGATGGTCGCCGGTTAGAATCCCATTACCGCCAGTCAACTTTCCCACCTGGGAGCCCTCTAATGGTCACACCCAACTTTCAGGAGATGCTGTATATTATTTCAGTAATAAGAGAATTAGGAAATAAACGATTAAAAATATAGGATGCTTCAGTGGATGCTAATATTTGGGTGCGTTGGTGCTATTTGTATCTTGATACTAATGGATATCCCGGTGTTGTTTGATTGTACGAAAGGTCAGATATTATGTAGAATGCAACATTCACTTACACAATAGTCATCCGAAAGTCTACACCCCAAACGGCGGTCGAACTTGTGACTCTTCGCTTGACTGTCGATGCTTTACTCGCTATCATGGACGCGTCGTTGGGAAAAAACACCTATGTGAATTTTTATTAACCAATGGCATATGTCAGTGATGTACTGCTACTATCCTAACGCTGTTCAATCGAGCGATTTCACCTGTAGGCACTAGAACTGCCTCCGCTGGTAGCTTGTGAAAATAGACATCGTATTCTAGATGGTAACAACCTAGTCTGATGAAAAACTTGACCGACGAAAGTGACCCTGGAACGCAGGATGACGCAGAACTACATAAAGTTATATTAGGTCAGGTATGGTAATGAGCTTAGCGATGATGAATCGCCATCTACCACTAGGATGACCGGCCAATCTAGGATTCGAACCTCTCACCATTTTGGAATGACGAACGCATAATCCACGAAGTCATCACCGGTGAAAACAGTTCACTGAGGTCAGTCAGAATAAAAAAAACTACGGAATTGTTTCCAGGACCGGTTGGGGCTGGTGTGCTTCATTCAACGGTCCTCTAGAATGAAGCCTAAGCCTTAGGTATTGATGGAATGATGTGGCTAGAGCTACGAAATCAGCTGCCCAGATTTTGATTTAAAGATTGTTTTCAAAAATGCCGCGGAATCTATGTGATTCAGTTATTATCCAAAATTACTCGCTAAAGCACGCCAATAGTTGACGCAACGGAGTGAGACAATATGAGAAAACTCTTACACATGCAGCAGCTGACCCACGATAGTCACACTCGTCAAAGGAAAACTTACCATCTGAAATTGCAGTTTCATCCGATCCTCAGTCCAGTGTTACACAGAACACTGAAAAGTAGGCTTAAGATTTGAGATGCTTCGGAAAACCTGATATTGTAGGTTGCAATATGGAAACCCAGTGGTTATCCACAGTGGTCAAGACGTCTTTATGATTGTTTCTTCCATTGATTTTGTTCGTGGAGGCTTGACCGGTGATTGTCAAGCGGATAAATCACGTTATTCCAACCTGGAAGTCACAGATTCGATTCCTTTTACTCTCGGTCAACTTACTTCCCTGGGAGCCATCTGTTGATTACGACCCCTTTGACGGAGATGTATTTTGTGAATTCATAAATAAATCTAGTAAAACAAAAGATTTAATCCCTTTTGGCTCTCCTTTTGCTCTTCCTTTCTTGCTGAATGACAGTTTGTGACTTTGTCTTAGAAATTTCTTGAAGAGGAATCTGTTTGCTTCGTGTCTTTCGTAAAACGGGACCCAGTTTCCAGTCCTGGATTGAATAACAAATAACATCAGAAGACGGAATCCACTAATGGGATCATTTAGCTGTCTGAAAACACAGATCTAAAGAATTCGCACACAAATCGTCACTGGCAGTTTTTGTTTTAAATAATTATACTTTGATTCAACTTTTTGTTGATGCGAGACCATAACAGAAAGATAGAACGGGAGAAAATCTGCATATAGTCCAATGAAGAGGGGCTTGTGATCTAGGCGCCATGCTTGCGAAAGCTTCGAGTAACAAAAGAAAGCTCACTGGGCATTGGCAAACAAAGGCTGAGTACCCAGGAGAACAGTTCACGCGATAGCTGGAGAACGGTACAAACACTGGTTTTGATATCACAAAACGTAGACATAGGCCTTGTGCACATGCCATCCTACCCCATCTTATTGTGTTTGATCGTAGTATGGATTATAAGTGGATGGTTTATGGAACTTTGGAAGCAGCTATACCCTCCTTCTGTTTGTAATTCTTAATGCGTTTTTACTGATTACCAAAAATCCTTCTTCCTGTATGGGCACAAAAATCCGTTTTTGTCAGCCGGTTTGAATTATGCGGCAAGTCTGATAGAGTGCTACACAAGAGTATAAGACTAAGAATATATCTAGCCCGTGGGAAAAAATCCACGCGAAAGATGCACTGTATACCCGTCTGACTTAGGCAGTTGAATTTCAAAATGGGTCAGCCAGTGAATTAGATGTTTCCGTATTTGTGTTCTAATGCAGGCCAGTAGGATTCGAAGATCGATGATTGGCCATTTCTGTTCATATGCCCACGGTAACGTAGTTGGATAATTATAGCATAATAGTCGTGTGTTCGTCCTCAAACTATACAGCCCTGAATAAATCGGGCCGCATTAGGAACTAAGTCGTGGATGTGGCGCCCATTTTCAAAGTAAACCAAAATTTGAGGGGCAGTAAGCCAGCGCTTACAAGCAACCTTGGTACTCGATATCTCGGGGGATAAGCACTAACTGAGTTAAATTGGGTGGAGCGACGCTGGATAGTGAAGCACTGTATTGGATACTCAGGTTGAGGCAACATCTAACAAACTGTGTCGAATCACAGGCCGATCTAGAAAGCCACGTGATAAATCGGTCACTAATGATGGGATGCTTGAGAAATTGGAATAATTCACCAACAACTGTTGGCTGTAGTACAGCTGTGCATGCAATATAGTGTGTATGTAGTTAATATTCGAGATTCTATCTCGGTCTGTCTTTGTCATCCTCGCTTGCGTTAGTGAAAATGGAGGACACGGGAAATGGATTAGACAGAAAAAATTGGAGCTTGATAGCTGAGCGGAAATTCTGATTTAACAACGTTGGGTAAGTTATCAGTAGGGGATGGACAGAAAATAAAATGATCATCGAATAAAATATCTGGTAGATGGCTTCTGGAACACCTGAATGATTGTTGGACAGTTACAAGCAAAGTGCCTTCCGGGATTCTTTTTTCGCTTCACTTCATTCAACTTCACCGTCCATTTGATCTTCATTCAGCGACTGAGTTTTCTGTCACCATTTTACCAACTAATTCGTTGGTTGAATTGCTTCATAAATTAATAGAAGACATGATAGTTGTAAACTGTGTCTGTCCACGTAAATTGATAATTTAACAAATTCACACGGTGGGGTTAATATAGTGGCTTCTCAAGCCAAGAAATGGTTGCTTGCAAAAACAGAAGAGCGAATTAACCTAAGTGGCTTTGTTACACCGTGTACAGCTTATCAAATAGTAGATCTGAAAAGTTACGGAGATCATCAAGAAAATGCATCAAGACCCGAAAAGCCATTCAAATTCGACGAAGGTTGAAATGTGAGTTACAAGAAAAATCAGTACCGTAAATTGTACGAATTGCTACTTGGGTCAAACCAAAAGGAAATGGTCAAACGAAGAAGGTCGTGGGGTTTGGAATTAATGGTTGCTGGTTCGATTCCTCCCACGATCGCTCAGCATCCTCATCAGGAATCTCCATGTTGGTCGCGGCTCCCTTCATACAAATAATGTAAGCAAAATAACTAAAAATTAGAAAGAAGAAGACGAAAAGAAACGAACACAAACACAAACAAACTACGACCAGATGAACATCGTTGCTTTATTCCCGTCAATGAGGATGAGCAAGAACACAAGCTCAGGATAGATAAAGCTGGAATTATGGGTCAGACAACAGCTAGACAAACGAATCCTTCAAAAGCACGGTATTCTTAAAATAATCCAGTAAATAGATATAGTGATTTGCAAGATATCTGTAATGGGGTTAGTAGCAAATAGCTGTCCCAATTAAGACAGAAGTAAGCCAAACCAAAAGTCATAAAACTATTTGATGAGTATGCGTGCAAACCATGTGATACTTTCCGAAATGGCTCCATTGTTGCTTGTAGGTGTGAACCAGCCAGTCAGAATCGGGGTAACTCACAAACGCAAAGGCCAAACATTGATCGATTGTCACTGGACTAGTGGTATCCACACTGAAGTCTATGCCTAATTGATGTTTAGAAGACTGATGGGTAAGCAGACCAGAATATGAGATCCCAGTTTCCGTGGTCCTCACTTGTGTATCCCGAAGTCGCAGATATTCCAATACATGCTCATAACTGTAGTCCGTATTGCCATTTTCAATATCAAACCCATAGTCATAAGTCTTCTATTCTTAAAACTGTTACATTTCCCGACCAGAATCATCCAGCATTTGCGTACTCAGAAGGAAAACAACGTGTAATGGCTGAATTAGTCAAGCTTTTCATGCCTCACTTCAATCCCCGTAGTCGAAATTAAGCTAATGGTGGCCATGTAGAGACATCCTGACCTCAAGTCCAGGCTCGTCCAATAAGTCGTGGTCAAAGACAATGAAGACTTTGTGAATACTGTCAAGCATGCACATACGCCGATGATGCCAAGCTGACTGATGGTGAGACTTTTGGAATCTTGGGTTCAAACTTAGATGTCCCAATCTTCAAGCCGATTACTAATAATGGAATGTGAAATAAGAGGCTGGCTAGTCAACGGTAGTGGAAGGCGGTCGGGTATAAAAATATAGATTAATTCGTTGTTAAGAAGCAGTCAAAGCTGGCTTACCAGTAAAACCATGTCAACATGTTGGATGTTATTTTGTTTTATTGCACCAATGTTGTTGTTGAATGACTTATGAAAGCACAGGAATACCAACCAAACACTATGAGATAAATACACCGCTCGGCCAATTGGCCGTTACCACGTGAGTAAACTGACCCAGCGTCAGTCAGGGTTATTAGTAATTTAAGCCAACTTCGTCAGTCAGTCAGTCAATAGAAGCCGTCAAACGGAAGCAATTTGACCTTCAAACGTCTTGTGGTGATTGATCAAGCTTGGATACAGAAGTTAAGGCATTGTTTTATACAGTAGCTTTTGGACAGTGTTGTTTTTTCCTGTACCCTTGCTCTCTGTTGCCAGTGCCTACGTTTTGCATTCAGCTAAAACAACTCGTGAGAAATACAAGTTAAAAATGAATGGTGAATTACATAATAATAATAACAATAAAATTAAATTTTTCTTTTATTCCTCATCCAACAAGTGCACGAGTTCAGGGAGAGAACTGTGGCTATTGAAAGATTGTCATAGGAGTATCCAACCGACAATGTAAGGACTCGAACTTGTGACTTTGACCGCTTGACCATTCGCGGTGGGACTAACAACATGGACTGGCACAGGTATAATTTTCAGCAATGAAGGCTTCATCGGATGGTGTTCAGACAATTCACTTAAGGATCAATGGTTATCCACCAAAAATGCGCAAGCACATGGTATCCACCAATGGTTGTGCACACGTGGTATAAATGCGTGAGTTCGAATCCACCCAAGGTCGAAGACTTTTCACAGCTGGACCAATGAAGAATTTTTCTAAGTTCGGCCAACTAAACTTCCTAAAAAGTAGTATGATTGTTTTGGTACATGCAACAATAAACCAATTATTTTGGACCAAAGCAATTTTCCCGTTCAAGTGTTAAGTTATCGTTCTGAATGGGCTATTCATTGCTTTTTTACCATGCTCAAAAGACTGGCTATTCGATGACACAACCGTCTTTCTGTTCGCTCCGTGTAGATGCCTTGGTACCTGGTTATGAATGGCTGAACACTGTTTGATGTAGGGCGAGCAGATAGCCATTGCTTTTGTCCATTTTGTTGGTATTCGTAATGATGATGACGGTGATGCTGATTATGACAGTTTGAATGATGACTATTCGGATGATAATGGCAATTATGGTGGTAGCAGGATATTCCATGTAGCACGTTCTACAAGTGACCGAATGCAGGCGCCACGAATTAGTTGTCTAAAGACTCACACCTTCAAGACAATAGTCAAGAATCTCTATGTTTTACTCTTCCGGTGGCTTTTGGATACTAGCTTATCCTGTATAGTTTTCTTCAGAATAACCTAAACAGGGCATTTGTTGGACACCAGTGACTAATTATTCATGTAGGTCATTCTGTGCGTCTTCCAAGCGCTGCGTATAATATCAGGATGGTTCGTGTGAGGTATTTTATCCGAGGGTTCGATGGCGAATTCCGAATTGACAACATACCGCTCTGTTCTTGGGAGAGATGTTTCTTCCTTCCACAATAACTGGAAAGCCAGAGCTAGGCGAAATTCCTGGGGTTTCTTACCGCGAGGAATACCACGAAGAACCGCGAAAAACCTTTCATTAGTTTCAGTTATTAGCCGGGGTCCCGTCGAATACCTTTGTTGATCTATCTTATTTTCACATTACTTCGACACTCTTAGACGGTTTTGCCTGACGGACTATCATTTGGACTACAGCATATACCCACAAACCTCAGGTTATTTAATCAGTCTTACTCTCGGTAGGCGCTAGGATTATGTTTCGACCTCATCGTCGGTAGCGGACAACCACCGCCGAATTCAGGTTTTTACCTAGAGCTTTCCAGACGAAAGGCATGTGCATTACCACCATGTCACTAGCTACCCTCCAGGCCACTCAGAAATTGTAACTCAAGCTAGTGCAGATTTTAGGTTCTCCAACAGCCAACACTCAAGCATTGAAATATCAACCCGAACATTTCTGGAAAGTAACTGCAACATACGTTTCAAAACTGTTCGAAGTATGATAAAAACATGTCTCAGTTCCACAGAATTTGGCAAATGTGGATCTGCTTGGCAATTGTAATGATTGGGAAATTAGTGCATCTTGAAGCATGGACACGTATGTCTGCTCATTGAAAGTGGATTCGGAGGTGAAGCTTCGAGTTGCCTCATCGCTCCAAATGATACTCAGATGCCTCCAATGACCGTGCATCTCAAGTAGAATTTTCTGAGTAAGTCTTACTCACTGCCTTCTCATGAATGAGGTGTTCCCGTTGATGTGTGGAGGCCAAGCTGATGGCTCGGTGTTCTTCACCTAGTGGTGAGCTCAAATCTGGTTTCAAAACAACCACAGTTGGCGTACAAAACACAACATTATGATCACCGCCATGTGTTGGGAGCAGCGACCTGTGGATCCAAAACGTCTAGTCTCACACGTGAGGAGTATGAACCTTAGAGTCAGTCACTGGTCTCCAGTCAGTCACGATAGTCCTATTTTTTAGTCTAGACTGTTTGAGCAAAGTCTCCATAAGTCAACTCTCTACTCTGGTTGGGGCAATCGGATGTTATCCAGCCAATTGACGAACCATGAATTTCACTAGACAACGTATGATGTCCAGCTAGAAGATAGAGAAGCTACCAGGTGTTCTTGACTTCAGTACACACAGTTTTACAACACAAATATTTTACCAACTTACTCTTGTTTTTGTTGCCACCTCGCAGTACCATCTACTCAAAACGAACAAGGTTCGAGTTGGCCCAGTCCTGCAACAGCATTTTACACATCGAAGGTGCATAATGCACTACAAACATATCCACAGCTTTCATTCAAACAATCGATATAAACTGGCAACTTATTTGGGTCTTCACTCAGCGGCATAAAGTTGTCTCCATATTCTAAGTCACACAGCTTCCTGTTGGAGCAAATATCAGTGCCACTATTCTCAAGTGTGGATAAGGCTATCTCCCTGACCATCTCAATGACAAATTGGATAAGAACAAGTGAAAAAGGTAACTAGGACGACCACTTCTTCCTTTGTTGAACTTCCTTGCACGATAGCCGTAGGCACGAACTCGGCTTTGTCTGTTGGCATATAGAGACTGAAAAAGTGGAGTAAATTTCTTCGGAAAACTCTTCAGTTAGGAGGGAGCATCACAGTATTTCACTATCGGCTGATTCGAACGCTGCTTTCAGATCAGGGGAGAAAGAAATAGCAAGTCTGCGAAATATATGCTCGCCCCAAGTCATTGCTGAAGGGTGAAAATTTGGTCTATGCAACCCCGACCTTGTTGAAACCGGCTTACCCGCACACCCTTCGCGAGTACTAGATAATTTGTGGAGGTTATTGTCCGCTGGTAGTTAGGGTGAGATGCTCAACAAAGTATTTTCTCTGTGATTTTCCTGTGAGGAGGTGCATATATTATAGGGAAGATTGTTTCAGACCTTTTATACGGTAGTTCCGAACAACTCTTGCGTGATTCCGAATTGACGTTGAACACCGTCTAATGGGAAATTAAGAAGAACCTTTAGCGATCATGACATTTTTGTTTAGGATTGCGCATTCCACTAGGCCCAGGATTTTGGGGCAGATGTCCCCTTGACTGGGTCACACTTGCAGATTCATACTGGCTTCGTCGCGGCAATCCACTAATGAGGAATATTACTTGTTCCAAATGGTTTGTCAAAGCGGTATGGGCGACCCCGCAGCGATTTGCAATGTGCGTCGAGTTTCCCATACTGATAAACTGGTTCACAAATGAAACGTCCACTGGCATTCCGCACTTTTTACAACCTCGAGAAACTGGTGTTGCAGCTTTTTGTTTGTAAATAGCTGTCTGATACAGCCAGTTCATTCAGCTTCACGGAAGCAAAATGGCTGTCAAGTACACCAAGAATGGACTGCTGACGTTATTCTAACCGCATTCTTTTGATGAAAGCATTGAGTGAGGAGTCCTGCTTTTCGTGGCAAATGATTTGAGTTAATCCAGTTATCAAGAACTTCGCTATTAGTTTCATTTACAAATGTGGAAATGCTAAACAAATCTTGCTTATAAATGATGTTGAGCTTCAGTCTCATAAGATTGCTTATAGATGCCTTTCAATCAGATGCCTGGAGCTTCCAATTAAGTGGAATTCATCTCCTTTTGGACTGAACTAAAAGTGTGATACAGGTTTTCAATGTGTCTGTGCGACTGGTGGAAATAAGAGATCTGGAAGTTGTTCAGCTGGTGCGCAATTGGTCTATGGCCTGCAAAATGCAGTGTTGATGTTCGATGAGTCGCTGAGACCCAACCCGGCTAGGGTAATGGCTAAGACGTTCGACTCACGATCGTTTGTTTCGGGTTCGCGTCCCAGTTCGGGCACGGTGGGCATGGGTTACTCATGATTCTTAGCAAGGATGAAATAGCTGCACAATGCTTTCAAGGTTTTCAATGTCAAGTTGGATGTTGACACTGCAAGGTGAGTTTCTAGAATCGTCAAAATCTGCCAGCCGAATTTCCTACCCAGTTTTGCCCTTGAATTTGAACTAGTGGATCCTATGTGATTCATGGGAAAGTGCCAAAAGTTTAGTAGTGAAAGCCATATACTCGCGCGATTTGTGGGGTAACCATTGATCCTTAAGTGGAATGTCCGAACGCTGTTCGGCTGGTAGGGAAGGCGCGGTACAAACTCCTGGGATGCGTCCATGCGTAGGTTCAAATCCACCCGAGGTCGAAGGCTAACCACAATTGGATCAACTCTACGAGCTTCATTCTCTCGGTGCCTAAGCAAGGTTCTGTTCATTTATAAGTACCACACGATGCATGAAGGATTTTTAAAGCCCTCTTGAGTCTTTTGTTCAGTCTTATTTTGGTTTCTACCAAAACCCAATACTTGTCCGCAAAGTGACTGAGTTCGACGATTCCAGCAAGTATTTGGAAAGCTGTATCTTGACACACTGAGGAAATATGACCCATGTAATAGTGGGAGACCTAAATTCACCGAAAAAAGGTGTTGCTTGAACCACCAGTCCAATTTGATTGACTTCACAGTGTGGTTGCATGATAGCAAAAGAAAAATCTGCCCTCTGTTCCGTCGTTTAAATAAAGATAATACACAGACCGTCAACCTAAACGTCAATGAGAAACCCATACAATCTGACAAGCAGGTGAGTTTTCATTCGACCCACGCGTAATGAATTAAAAAGACACTGCTTATGCCCCTAGCCAACCAAGTTGAAAACCGCTGTAACGATAAGATAACACGCGACTAAGAAAGCTGACTGTTAAACACTGTCCTTCAAGATTGCGATTATCCGTCACGAGTGGCAAGATATGAGCTAAAAAAGCATAAAGCAACGGGAGATGAATGCAAAACAAGAATAGAAGACAGACTGTTCTCTATTGGCATGCTATGCAGACTAAACACATGGGAAGCTGTCGGGAGCATTCCCAGAGAATAGCTGAGGATTATTCAGCAAGGATAGCAACCACAATTGAAATTGACCAAAAAGGGACTCCTAGTAGGCATCGGGTCATGGCAACTGTATTTGCAAGATCAACTGGAAGGGTAGCTCAGGCGAATACAATGGGCAGACCTGAAGTAGTATATGATTAGGATCTTGGAACACAAACTAAAAGTCCCGACCATTTGACGGAGCAGCTTCATCAAAGATAGAAAGCAATTCATCAATCGCTACAGCTGAACGTCACACGAGTGACTATGATAACACCAAAATTCTTCAAAATGACTCCCGAACAGAAACTGAGAGTTTGTATGCAGAAGCCTTGCTAATCAGTGCCCCCTCAAATGCATCAACCGGGACCACGCGATAGAAATTTTCAGCATTTGGAACGAACTATCATCGTCAGTAAAAAGGCGCACTGACAATCGCAGCAAACTTTTGACCTCAGGTGACACCGACAATGGGAACAGAAACCCGCCTGCTATTTCTCTACAGCCTAGATTGACAAAACTGACACTCAAGCTCTTACTCAAATACACATATACACAACTAAGTGTGAACAGAAATCACGCTTTGCACACACACACACACACACACATACACACATACACATACACATACACAACCTTATAATACTGGTTAGCTTGAACCCATACCCAGAATCGTTTGACTGCACAACCTGTCCTGATAAAGGCTACTCAAAGTAGCCGAAAAGTCGAACGACTACGTCTCTTAAGGACAACGGTGTTATTGAATTTTTAAAAAATGCTTTTATGTTGGCAAACTTTGCAGTAGAAGTAGGAATGGAATGAAGTTATTGATTCTTTGATTAGTTGATAGTCAGTTCCCGTATCCTGGAGACGTGATGTGTAGGTCAAGATTGTTTTATAATCTGTTTATTGCATTCAACTCTAGCGGTTACTGTCACTCGTCTTGACTCAGGCACAGTCTCGGCCTAAACATACGAGAGCGATCAAAACGGTCTCCGGTCAACAAGACCGTTTCGTTTTCTTATCACAATCAAAAGGTTTACATTAGGTCCATACAGGATTGGGCTCATTGGCTGATTGCCCCTTGTCTCTCGTGTACATTGCCTCGCCTTCGATGTTCACTTCGAACGACGTCCTCATTCGCCTCCGAGCTTAGCACGAACCAGACTACTTTCTCCTTGTTTCAGAATTAGAGCAAAAGGTTGGTTTCCCATTTTGTTCTGTGGTGCCCAGTCGCTCGGGCCTTGAGCCCCTGCGTCGTTCACCTGAATGTACCCGTGATTGTCAAGCAATCCGTTCTGATTTTTATTTCACTCATGAGATCTTAACAAAGCGACCTAGCACTTTTGGCACCTCCCCGTAACACCACCTTGCAACTGTAACATTCAGAATAGCTGAAGAGATTCATTTTTCCTAGTTTTATTCATTACAGAGGCAAAGTTTCAGCTGGTTCTATGCATCACCTTGTGGGCACTTGAGATTGAATGCGCTAAAATTCCTTCTTCCACTTGTTTTACCATTGTGGTTCCACTTCAGATGGTGAGTCATGTCAGCCGAAAACGTCATCGGACGGTTTCAGGATTCTCGTGGTTAAGTTGGTGGAAATTACTGATTAACACGTACTGCGCAACTGGCAACGTGGCCTAATGGGGAAGCCTGTTATCAGCCAAAGCCTAAGATAGATTGGGTTGACTATCGACAAACCTGGACTGAAATACCCGTGCGCAACAGAGCTTTGATAAACCGCATTTGTGTACCTCTTGATTCCTTCTTTTCCAGGCGACTCATGCTGTTATTCTCAGGCACACTGATTATTGTAACCAATCGCTGATGGTATAGGCTCCTCAAGCGAACGTTTAGACAAGGTGTAGTGACCAAGTTTGACACAATACAAAGCATCCAGGTCTCCATTGCTACGGAATTATATGCGAGAAAATAATCAAATACACAATAACTAGAATTCGCCCGTGTTCCTTTTGGGTGCTCATACTCCAAACCGTGACGGCAAATCGAGCCGGAGACAAACGGCATCAAAACAATGACGGAGCAGCAGCAACCTAGGTTCGAGGCAATCCGTGGTGATTCCAGTTTGTGATAACGGTAAAAATAATTGGTGCAATAAAACAGCAAAGAGCGTGAGTTTCACAAACGGCAGTTAATTATTCGTCAGTACCGTATATGGTAAAATTGTCGATAGTTAGTTCAATTTTCCTTCAGGTCTATTCGATAATTTCTCGACATTGCTCTTAGTATGAATGCAAAATTTATCCATAAAATTACTACTAGTTCGGCGCAGAGGTTGCAATTTCGAAAAAAAACATGGCAAAAATTTTAAAAGATGACATTTAGCTCCTTGCAAAAACGGCGCGGTTATTTGAGAGAGCAAACTGCTGACTTGATGGTTATCAAAAATTATCTTTCTCAGGGTTGAATCTTTTGTACAGTGGGCTTTGGAATAGGTACTTTATCTGTTCGATTTTGTACTTTAAACACAATCCCGTCAAACAGTACATTGGTCGATGACTACCTCAGCCCATTCTGTACGATTCCACCAGTCAGTTGTACAGGAATCACTGAACCATAACACGAAGAGTATTAAGGAAGTAACTTTCGACCCATCAATTTCAATGAACCGCTGAAGAATGGCGGTCACGAAAGGAGAAATCAAGCGAGAAAATACCTAGAAATACAATGTGATAAGTGTCAAACCGAATGCCCAGGTTGAGCAGTGATCCATGGAGTGGCTTACTATCATAAAGGAAAACTGCATAAAAACTTGATCGGCCTATTCTGGAAAGTTTTTCAACCGAATTGTTGAATTGAATTCAGGCCACTAGCGAATGAAGTCCGAAATTTGTATAACAAACATAAAAAGCCAAAATGTTACGATCGGCTCCCCTGGTCGAATACAGGCTGTTGTTACTGCAGTCTCTCCGTGTAAATGGGAGCAGTGAATCCAGCTTGAATAGGTACGTGCGCGAATCACTCGGTGATTCACTGGGATTTTTCCGTTGGTTAGGCATTGGTTGACATTCAGGAAGAGGAAGCATAAATTTCTGTTTTAAGTTTTGTTTGATGTGCATGTTGATGGAAAACCGAAATCCCACCATAGGGACACGGTTGGTTTCGTGCTTATCATGCCCGGCACCACCCTCTCTGATCATTCCGATACTTCCGCGCTTCTTTTTGAGTTCGCAGTAGAATCCGATATGAATGATTAGGGCGCGAACTGATTGTGGGTCCACTTAAAAATCGCACGGTAATTCATCCGATGATCTCGTCAATAATTCCCCCAGCTGAACAAGAATGAGCCACAGTTTAATCGTAACATAATGAGATCTGTCGATCATCGTCTTTTCTCCGTAACGGTCACTATCTTTCAGTAGGCCGATCCTACCTCTAGATCGTCATCGTCCTCTCCCACTAACTCAAATGAGAACAACCAATCCACCGGCATAAAGTTTCTCTTTTAGATAAAATCATACTTATAGGTTGCTTTGCTTGCATCAATGCACCCATGCGACTGCCATCATTTCATCGGTTGTCCGGGTCCCGCCTTGATCGGTCTATCTTGTTCTATGTATTTCACATGATTTAGTTCGTGGCCGTTTTGTCGAATTTGAACCGATAATCCTGATTGGTTGGCCTAGGTTACGATATGACGTTCTCGATTTGCGTATCCGCAATCTTGTTTTCCATTACGCCACTATTTCGGTTGGCAGCTGGTAGCCAATGGATGATGCGGTTTTACTTTTATCTTGCGCCCTGCACTTGTTCGCTGTCTGACAAGATCGGGTTACATCCACGCCTGTGTATTGATCGTGTTTTGTTTGGCACGGTCCAGCGTCGGACGACTACCGACCGATGAAACAGCTCTATCAGACCCAGTCGCAACGCCAATTACGATGCCATCCCCTCAAGACATTTTACCCCATTCGAATGGGTAGTTACGGGTTCATGCGATAACCATAGATGCTGCTAGTACGAGTCTGTGTGTTACACATCAAGCACCTGCTCACAATTTCCCACAGTTACGGTTCACCTAGCGCTGGCACGTGTTCTGAGAGATTTCACTTGCTGCGGTTTCCCAAAATTTTCCATTAACGATTAACAACTGCCTAGCTTTAACTAATAGTCAAATAATAAATGTACTTTGGCATGGGATCTGGTCATGAATGAACTAAACCATGACAGAACAGTTATCACCCACCTTAACGGCGGAACAGGGGATGGTCATTTTGACGAGATTCTGTTTTCAAAAATGTGCATCTCTGTCACAAATTTAAGTGCTACCAACCATTCTATGAGTTGACGGCGGTCAACACCAAGAGTTCTGATTTGATTTTCCCAATGACTCTATGACTAACTTGGTGATCAGCTCAGGTCAGTTCAGCTTAGTTTAGTGCACGTTTCGTAACGTCGCAGAATCTAGAAGCTAATCAGTCACACAATCACAAGATAGTTTGTCCTTAGAAAGCACGATATTTAAACTCGACTCAGGGACTTGACGACATATGGTTGTTTTTTTGCATTTTATTTACGCCTGCTGGTTACGACACCGTTTTCACATCAGCGAAGTCTATTTGCCATACATCTACGTGTGGTCGAGAATCAAAGTCAACCACACCAAGCTCAACCACCTAGAAGACCTTTACAGAGGCTGGGAGCAAGTTCTTTCGGCAGGGAATAGCGAAAGAGCTGAGAACTGCGTTTATTTTTCCTCTACAAGTCAAAAAATATATTCTTAACACTGACAGGTATTTGTGTCACAGCCATATCGGTGTGATTTTTCACATAATTCACTAATTAGACAGTGATTTTGGTTGCCAGGGTGTATTGAGCAGATTGTCAAGGGTGAGTAACACGATTGTCGGTAATTCCTACTGGAGTTGAATGAAACCAACAATTCTCAGCTGAGACAATTGCACCTAGTTACTTCAGCTGACACCGACTGGTTCAGTTCATATTATCCGTGACCTTCAAACCTCATATTTGATCATCGTTGGTGGAAAATCGTTTGTGTTTTTGTGTACGTGTTATTTCAAGGAAGTTTTCAGCTTCTATGAGCCACTGAGCTGATTTGTCAAATTTGATATCCAATCAACGTAAGCTCCATTTAGCAGAATATCACGGCACTGGTCAGATCAGATTATTTGCGATTTACTACTAAAGAATACTAGGACAAACCAAGTGAAAGATAAAAATTCCCCCAAAGGCTTTCATCCAGCATACATATCAAATGCATGCTTGCTCAGTTTCATCTCACATTCACATGCTGAGACTAAAAACAACTCAATATTTTTGAGAATTCGCGAACGCTATTCCGTCCGACGGACTATTTTCTTTCTGCCAGGAGGCAAACTGACGGAAAGACACCGTAGGGTATGCGCTTCCGGATTAATTATCTTGACCACTCTCCCTGCATGCTAGTACAATTCCAACCAGTAAAAATGGCTGCGAATCCCGAATTTTAAAAGCATAAAAATTGGTATGTGCTTCATCCCTTGTAAGTCCGCAAGAAATTTAAATCACCAGCAGCCGGTGGTTCATCCGTCCCTTCGGCGGCTGTGGGAATGGCGTCTTTCATTCGCTGACAACACATGACGCCCCCGTCAAATTCTGTTTGGTTGAATTTAAGTATATGGTTTAGTTGTTCGCTTAAAAACTTTCAGTCCACCGCTTGATTCATTCTAGATTCTGACTGTGAATCTCATGAAATGCATCTTGAAATTTGTGACCACTTGCGTTATCCCCATTGGCTTTAATAGCCTCAGTAATTTTCCTTAGTTTGATGGAACAGGACTGGGAAAGCTTATAAAGCCCATAAAACATTTCTAGATTTGGCGTCGTATCTAGAACTGCACTCGTCGACATCGTCAGAATCAAGTGTATGGTTGTTTGTGATAGTTTTGTCTCAAAAATTCCCTCTCACCCCCATCTCTCCTGACATATCTGGTGACAAACGTATCTTGTGGACATTATGGTCATTAGGTACCATGAAAATCACGAGAATCCTCGACTCCTACCTGAATCGATCACAATTCGTATGAATAATCGGACTGAACACGAAAAAAACAATTAGGATGTTTTTCCCAGGATTCGTCATATCTTAGTAATACTCAACTCGGCATTACGAAACCATGGAAGCATTGTGCAATTACTTCATCCGAGTTGTTGGAAGACATCCGGAGTACTTATCTACGGCGCTCGAATTGGGAGGCAAATCCAAGACCAAAAAATGACAGTCAAATTCCTTAACCATCAAGCAACGGTGAGCAGGTAAAGAATGGTTTATAGAGCATCAACATCAAATGATATAAGGCCCTTATCTGACAGTGGGTTCGTGTGGCCGCATCCCTGTGAAGAACAAATGTTTCCTTTTAGAATGTGAGCACGTTCCAGACAACCTTAGAAAATGGCGCTAAATCCTCTACTGTTGAGCCGAAAGTCGGAAACAAACTGTATTCATCTAAACTCATAGCATGCTGTTGAATGAGACGAATAGCGGACATAAAGTTAGTTGGTTTTTTTACTTGGAGATCTTTTTATGATGCTTGTGAATCGTTTTGCGAGGACCACGTGTTCATTGCGCTGTTGTGAATCGTATGACTTACTGAAAAGCAAATGCAAAATTAATTTTGAATGATGAGAAATTGCGTTGCAAAATAACTCATTAATAAAGGCGGCAGATTAGCACGAAGATATGCGTGGGGCCAATCGACGTGCAAGCAACTATCAACCGATTCGCATAAAACTGAGATTTTATCGAAACTTTGTATGTATGAGGAACTTCAAAGAGGTACAACGATGATTTTGAATTAACTCAGGAACACGGCAGTAGCGTAAGTTCTCCATAGATCAGTACATTTTCTTCTTTTGTGTTTGCGCGTTTCCGCAATCAAATCTCAATGACATGTAAACAAATATTTTGGGGAACATGTGATATGCAACAAGAAATCGAACAGTTCGGTGAAAGAACGTCGCACAATGTTTTGATCAACCGAGAAATGTTGTTCTCTGAACGCATGAAACTCAGCGGGCGTGAGCGCGTTAGTTCTACTCAGGAATGAGGCATTTCTATCGGAAGTCGAATGCTTCGCAAATCACTATATAATATGTTTACGTGCATTAAGATTTGTTGTGCCGAAAAGAACTCGGTCACTTGTTGTTCGACGTCTTGTGGTGGCTTCATCCTGTATCTGGACCTTGTCATAACTTCAGGTAGGCTATTTGTGATGGTTTTTAGTTCTGCTCGAGTAGACGTACTTGTTTTTGTTGGCTTGGGAATTCCGATACGTTCTGCAGGAGTTGTTCTATCACTGGACAGCAAAATTAGATCTTAACTGTGTAAACAGGACGCAAACCGAATTTGACTTCATTGGTTGTCCAAAATTGGTACCTTTTTCGGGTTTTAACCAGTGTATAATAAATAATGATCCCCGTCTGCCTTGTTCAAATTTCGTGCCACTGTGACATTCAAAATCGAAGCATAGATTACATCCGTATGCCAGTATCACGAGTGGAAATCTTTTAAAAACACACTTGACAGATGACTGTAGTGAGGCAGACATGGATCGCAGTGATTGGGGCCCAGTACAAAAGAATAAAAAGACTATCGCTAATGTGTCTGGAACTGACAGCAACAAAGAACCGCGTAAAGCCTTACTACGTCAGGTGTGGTGATAGCCTGGATGATTACGCATTGTCTACCACAAAAGCGACAAGCGTATCTGGAATTCGAACCCTCGACCCTTTTGGGCTGACGGCACCTTAATCCACCTGATCACCCCAGGTTATCTTATCTATTTTATCTACATCTAGAGAACTCGGAGTCAGCTGTGTTATGGCCTGACTTAACAGGTACAAATATGAGACAAACGAGAGGGTTGAGTATTTAGGAATGAACGAAATATCATCATCGTCATCATCATTGATCGTAAGGGACACGTGAGCCAAACCCATGAGGCTGATCAGGATGTACCTTTTCTAACTCCAAAGTTTGTGAAGGTGGTAGCAATCGATAGAAGGCATGTCGCCTGCATTAATCATTCTCTCGTGTGCTACGATTGCAGGTCCAGAAAGCTTCTTCTTGGTTTGCTGAAACACGCGCCACTGATCGACAAGTGAGCGGGCGTCGTACCCGGACAGTACACAAAGACACATGAATAACCGTGGCCGACCGCCCAATCGGTTACATGTGGAACCCGTTTGATGATGTGCAACTGTTCGAATCAGTCATCACTTTGACTGGCCACTCCTGTGGATCGCTTATCCATTGCGCATTTCAGGATGGACATCTGGATTTTCAGCCTAATAAAATCCCGACAGATAAACTGCCGAACCACGTGACTTGATCGAAAGGTACAGGCACTCGTCGTCGGTTCCAGTAATCATCAGTTTTAACTTGATACAAAGAGCAAATACACACTCAGTATGGAAGCTCTGCGGTTCTTTTTCCACTACATTCCTCCGTTGGACCTAATCATATGATGTACTGTGCATGGTGCCAGGTTCGGTCGTCTTATTCCGATATTTGCTTTTAATGCTGACTTAATTGCTCATATTACTTTTAATGATTACATCTTTTCAGTCCAAGGAAAGCAGCGTTGAACCCTACATCAGTGAGTGAATTTCTACATCAACCTAAATTCAATTTCGTTCTTGAGTGAAATTAAAGATACTAATTTTTCATTCACGGACGAGGAAATATAAGCGACTAGGTTTCGATATAACAGGCTGAAGTCAGAACGAGACGGACATGATTCCAATCATTAATCGCGTGCGTGTGTTGGTGCGTGTGTGTGTATGTGTGTGTCACAACCGCACTTTGTAAATTTGTAATATCATTTGAAAGTTCACACAACAAACCTAAACCAAGATATGTGAGTACTGTTACTTCTAACTCCGTGATCATCATCATTACTACTACTACTATTATTATTACTATTGGTGATAGTGCTACTATTATTAATACCGTTACTACTGTATCTACTGCTATGAAGATGACTGCGTCAAAAACTAGCAGTACCATCAATATTAGTTATTATTACTGTTTTTACTTTTATTACGATTACCAGCGTCTCCGTAATCAATTCATTATTGGTTCTGACAATTCACTGTTTGCGGTATCTGGCACCTCGGAACATCGAAGCTGGAACTTTAGTTAATGATGACGAATCGTCATATCCATAATCCTAATCAAGGGTCTGCACAAGCGCGGCGACATCGAGTTCATTATTTTAATCGATCAACTTAGCAAAAGAATCGCCTGAGGAGGTCAGTTAATAACGATGGGACTAATTAGCCAGTGAACTAACTGATCACTGAGTGTTGATGATTAAAGACCAACATAAACCACTCGATTTTGATTTTTGAACGAACCTTTTGTCTGCACGACTTAGTTCCCTCACTAGAGTTATTGGACACTGAAGATAGCGGCCGCGAGATGGGGTCGATTGAGGATTTGGCAGGAGCTAAAGCAGACCTATCTTCCCATTTTTCCTGATTTAAAGCAGGAACTTCTCAAAGAAGTTCATTGATGGTGAAAACCGATTACTGCTACATTGAAGGTAACCGTGGTAGGGGTAGTAGATATGAATTTGGTACATCCATTACCTCGATCAAAGAACAGTAGCTGCAATGAGATCGTACTGATTACCTCAATCTGTAAGCCAAGCGAAAACGCCGCATAAGAGTCAAGTAATAACGGTGGGCCTGCATAAGTGAGAACCAGTGAGTATTGACCACGGAAGACCAATATAAAAGATTTAATTTTGACTAATAAATGAATGCATGTGTCTGTCTGGCTGTTCCTTCAAGAGCTAGCAGGAACGGGAGGTAGAAGCGATTTTCGATTTACAAGTCGAAGCCCTAACATAAGTTTCGGCTTTTCTCTGCTGAGTTAGGAAAAAACCACAAGTGAATTATCGTGAAGCAATAAAACTTGCCACCTCAAATCGAATATTACCAAGAAGAGGTACCACTGAGTGTGCCGGGAATGATTCAGCGTACCGGAGGATTTTTTACTGTATGTATGCACCGCTGTCCAGGAGGCCGAAGAGACTTGGGTGACACTGTTTACCGTGTAGCTCCCTGAAATGCGCAGACCAGTATGAGAAACATTGAATGAATCAACCAGCAGCGTATTCAATTTTCTATTCTTGAAAAATGGAGCAAAGACACATGAAATAACTAATCAGTCGATCGATTATCACACAATCGCACAAAGTCGTGTAATTTAAATTGATTCAAGAAGTATATTTTAGTAGGATGCATGGACTGGACCACGATATATGCTAACGGAGAGGGGGTAATATCTGATTATTATGTTGGTGTTTGTAGGCGTTTTTTAACGGTTATCAGAGGATGCTGATGTGTGATTTTCGGTGGCGCCACGTAAAACTATTCTAATTGTTGGACTAGATTAATAGTGAAATTCAACCACACTGTTTAAATGCATTCATTTTGGACAGATGCCGCTCTATCTTGTTCTACGAGGCTAAAACGAACAAGAAGAGAATGGCTGATTTTAAATGAATTAGACGCCAAAAACATCTGAAACTATTTGATCACTGAAAACCGATCGTCAGACAACCCGGAAAAATTAGGGGATTTCTTGCATGGTCTAGATAAGAGTGTACAAGAAACGCAAAATATATCAATAGATGTAGAAATTCGTATTGATCGTAGCTCAGGTTGTTGAGTTTCATAAGCTTCTAACCGTTGAGCTCAGGGATTAGATCGCAATTGCCATGAAAGATGAACTGATGACGTTATCACTATCGGTATTGGAATGCTTGTAATTGAAACACCAGGCTCGCCGATCAAAAACTTAGGAATCACAAGAGATATTGCAAATCGGTTTAGTTCACGTTTTACAACCATTGATCTCATAAAAACTAGCTCGGGATTTGTCGCTAATTGACTCCACCAACCACCAAGAATAAAAGTGAACAACTAATGGCGGATAAAAAACTAGAGATAATAATCAATGACGATATGGTGAAGGGAACATTTCAAATACTAATCCATCAGTGACTACAGTCATAGCACCGGATACCTTCAGTCAATGCGTGAACTGGTTGTTTTGGACCACAGCCCGCTAATCTGGCCTGACCTACTCCGGAAACTCCACAGAAAGAAAACTGTATATTGGAAGAGCAAGTCTGCGAGCTTCCATAACACATCTCGACCATCGAACCTATTCTAATTTCGTCCAATAGAGGCCTGCGACACAAAAACCCATGCCTAATTTTTGTGCTAATAGCGTAATATTTTTGTCAAATTCTACCAATACTAGCAAGGCAATGGTGCTGGAACACAAGCAGTCTTTGCACGTCTTTAATCATCAGAGTCAAAGTTTCTGAGTCCTATGGCGGGACCGGTCTTATTGTAACAGAAAACACTTGATCTGCTCTCAATAATCGGATCTATAATCGGATAGTAGGTCGATGCCACATACAATTCAAATCACTGGATGCGAATACGCTCTTTTATATATCCGAGAACAACTTATCTGATACACAAGAAGCTGGTGAATTCAATCAAAGTTATCAGATTTATTCAATTTTTTCCTTTGCAACAACAAGGTCCAGCTTCGGTCAAGTCCTGAGGCATCATTCTAAAATATGAAGCTGTAGAAAGCATCCCTGGCATGGGTCGGCTGTATTTGGGACAGTCTAGTAATACTACCAGCATACGCGGATCTTTACTTGGATGTACTGCATCATCCGTATGCTATAAGTCAGGTAATTTAATGTTTTCCATAGGACTGTCTTCGTAATCCTTTCAATGGCAAACATGAGAAGAATGGATGAAAGCGGAAGGCTCTGACGAACACTGCATCTGGTGATGAATTCAGGCAAAAGACAGTAATTAGTACAAATTCGAATTCCGCCGTTCAAGGGCCACAACTGAAAAGGTAGAATGAATTCTTCACACAGGTTTCGAAGACAGCAAGTGATACAAAACTGCGCAGCTGAGCAAGTCAAACGTTGTTTTGGGATCGGAAACGACATAAATGTTGGTTCTTTGGATAGCGTGGATTTTAGGAAATCCACCTAAGAGAGGAGATCCAATCAGTACTACCACGGCTAGGTTGGAAACTGACTTACAGTTTACCTCTATATTTTTCGCAAGGACCAATTAATCTGCGGAGGATGAAGCCTGCTATTCATTCGGATACCATACTAACCAAGCAAATCCCTCTGGTAATTTCCCACCAGAAGTTGTCTTCTTTTAAATAGGACCCGTGAACACTTCAAGCCAATCCTTCTGTCTACTTCTACTAAAAAAATGCTTGTTCACTCAGGTGCCAGTACTCCGCTATCACTCTTGAAAAAGGACGAGGGGCAAAGCGTCTGGTTCGGAAAATTTAAGAAAGCCCATTTCTCAAAGGACATTTGTTTCTTTATGAACGGGACCATGATGTACATTATTTTTAGGAAGAGAGATGTCGTCACCTGATAGGAACAAATTAAGAAAAATGACCAGATGTGAAGTGACTCAAACCCGCTTACTTCGAGATGAAATACCGCGATTTCAATCGACGCATTATTTGACTTGCGGGACAAAAAGTACGGTCAACTGTGAGAATGTGACTACCATAATATCCTTCATCAGAGTAATCGGCCGAGAGCAAAATTCCCTAATCAATTTATTTACTTTCGGTTTTCGACTACCAAATGGGACCACGTCTAACAAAGATCATTCAGTCTTTTGGCGTAGCAAATATCTCTGGTGCTAACTCTAGATGCTTCAGTCGGTTGTCTCAGTTCCCTTGCAAAGCCCGCACGGCTTATCCAGACAACAACGATCGATAAGTTTCTCATCACTCAGTTTTAGTCTCTTTTATTAGTACGAATGAAACGATGTGTATAAGCAAGTTTAAAAAGAAGCTTATTAGTCGGCCATGTCATGTCAATCAGGTTCCCTCTCGTGCTTTTGGCTTTTATTTTGCTTCATGCTTCCGTTAGCCCAGGAAAGCGTTACAAAACAAAATAGAGTTCAACACAATCCTGGAACTAAGCTGATGTGCAGTGATCCCCCTCTCGCTCTCATTTTCCCGGCCAACCAACCCGGACCACGAGGTTTACCAGTTCGTCCTGGTTCTCATAGTCTTATTTCGTCACTGCATAACTCTTGATACGAAACCAACCCGTTGTGACATTTTGGCAGATCATAATCTGCCTTTACAATCGGGGTGTCGTGACCAAAGCGATTGCAGCACCAGCATGGTCACGGATACTATAAGCCTAATCACTTGGCACTTGAACATTCAGGAACAGACCGAAGTTGTGGTTGGGTTTCCTAAACTTACTTCGGAAATGAGGTCTTGAACAAGCGCTTCGGAGATAGTTCCAAGAAAGTTCGCTAACTCCAGTGCTAAAAGGTCACCGTTATCCTTAAAATCTGACGTAGACAACCTATTTGGTCTGGAAAGTTCCCACCTTTGTGGATCGCCCAATCTCCTAGTGACCAGTGGTGGTCAAGCGGATAAGGTCATGCTTTGTGGACATGAAAGTCGTAAGTTCGAATCCCCAACCCCGATAAGATCTCACACGTCTCAGCCCTCTGGTGATCTTGGCTCCTTCTCCGAAAAATGACATACACTACTGATTCATTCTAAAAGAAAATAAAAAGACAAGAAAAGAAAACCCATATCGCCAATGAAGGACTGAAATTTTGCATTGTTCCACACACGGGGCTAAATGGAAAGCCAGATGTCAAAGTGAAGCAGCTGTGCAACGTTAGAGATGATGCTGCTGATGGCGTATCAGTGAACCGCCCGATTTCTTAATCCTCAAGCATACACCCGATTTTGTTTGAAAGACCGGCTTATCAGTGGGTAATGGGCTACGTTGATTTTCGATGTCAGGGGCCTTCTCCGTTCTCCTACGTTTGTCATCCACAACCACTGCCATCACTTATCAAACTCACGATTGGATGATGTCTCAGGAATCTATGCATTGCGTCGAAAAAATCACCCGTAGGGACAAATTTTCAGGATATGAGGGGGGATTTACGTAGGCTGTAATGTTCATATCACTTAGATATCTTAGTGGCATCTACATTTGTGTTCATGGCATATTAGATTTGTTTCTGTTATCTCCGATCCCAAATATTTTATTGGCTTGATAGCAGCGTACAGATATCTGATTCGAATTAAGGCTAGAGATGGCCATCGAGAAAGACTCGTGCAATGTAGATTGTTTTCTTACTAGTCGGACGACACACTAGGCCCAAGGAACGCAGCTTGACCTGAGTTGAGTAAAGTAGCCATGACAATATTTAATCTTTGGCTGATCCAAAACGTCGGTGTCCCATAGGAATCTCGTCAAACTAAGTCCAGCTCTGTGAATGCAAATGAGGGTCCCAGGTCAGCCGATCGAGCTTTCACTAATGAGAATTTCTGCTCCCCACTGACAGGCTGTGATCTAATTAAATCTGTCAGCCGATTGCTGTTGTCGATTTGATCGTCTGGGACAACAAATGGACCTTCCTTGAGCCTTTCTGTCTGCTCCAAGAAGCTACTTGAGAATTGAAATCGCCAGGAACAATCGCAACAGTCATAATCACATGAGACGACGTGACCGAAATAATCTGCATATGTTCGGTTTCTTTGGAGTAGTCTTCGATTCGTGCTCCTTATCTTCCTGGTTCAAGCTCAAGAGTTAAGGAGAGCCGCTGGTTAGATAGTCAAAGAGGTATGACTCAGAACAGAATTCACTGGCGTAAATACTGTGAGACATGACTATTATTTTCTTGTTTGCCATAATTACAAGAAAATCACAGAATATGTACTTTTTCTCGGCTATTCATTTTTCACTGTTCACCTGATTTGTTCCCCCGCTGTTATTTTTTATCGTCGTTATTGAGTTGGCACCATTCTCGTGTTCATGCCGATGTACTATATATACTACGTGCTACACTATGTACCATACTACTGTTTATAATATATATATAGATGGAGAAAGAGAGCTGAAATCGGTGGCAGCATCCCCGGACACCACAAATGATTGTCGGACATTCAATCGGTTTTTTTCAACATCCACAGAATCGTCCAGCTGTACAAGGGCAAATGCCAATTGGGATCTAACCTAACGTTTCATGGTGAAAGCGATTCCGATCCCACTGCGATCACGGGCAAGGTAAATTGGATTACCTGAAACACAGGTTGCATCTTGGCAACAAACAATAATTACAGAATTCGATTCTTGATTTTGCATATTTCGGATATGGAAATCGTGTCTATATCATAAGTTCTCAGAGTTCGATTTAGTAAACCATACCATCTTAATTTGTTTGATGCTCGAATGTTACAGGCAGCCAGATGGGGCACATATTTACTTTTGAGAATCACTCTGAATTTACGTTCTACTATTGATTCAATACAAACATCACCAGTAGATGGCTACCACGTTGGGAAGTTGTCCGGTAGGACTGTGACCCGTAACCATTAGGATGAATCATCACCATGTTGACTGATTGGCCAGTTGTTACCATCGTCCATAAAGAGAGTGGTGGGTACGTCTGGACAAATTGTGCTTCGCCGCTGCCAACTCCTTATAGGGGATTTCTGTTTGCGAAAACCATTCAAAGGCTTTCACTCAACAGTGTGACTCAAAAGCTTATGGAGCGTGTACCCGCCACGGAGGTATGACTGAATCACATACGAAGTCGTTTCCTTCTGCAGACTATTTTGCCTTTCGTGATGAGGTTATTAACCTTCCGCTAGCCGTTTTCGACACCTTCTTGCACACAGTTAACTAAACGCAATGGAAATGGTCAAGACAGCATCATCTTGACTGGGGTTATTCATTTCCGTTGAGTGATAGATGTCCACCGAAATGTCCTGACAGAACTTCCCGATACTCTACTACAAAGTCCATCTAAACAAGGATTTTGATTAAAAAATCGATTCTCGTTCCCATTGTTTGCTGGAGTGGCTTTTGCGAGCATTAGCTAGTCAGTCGCGCAGAAACGGATGCTTACCAATCAACCGTTTCTTTGCCACTACATTTTGTCCGACGACTACCCATTAACGTATCAAGCATTATTATATTTCAGTTCTATAGTCCTGTTGGTCAGGGTTGTTTCTGTCCCGGAGTCCAGGAGGCTATCATTCCACCTTAAAGTGCTATTTCCTTGTGATGGAATAAATATCACAATTGCAGTCATACCGAAATAAAAATATGACTCATATACGATTGTTAGAGCATTTATCAAGTCAACGGAAAAGAAGGACCAAAGATATGCTGTTTGATGATGGATACAAACTCCCTGGTTAAAGATTTCAAATCTACTTCAAAATAACTTTTGGTCAAAAGAACAGACCTTACCTATGGGAAGCGATTTTACCGAGTCAAAAATCAAATCAACATCTTTCAGAACCCTTCAATAGTTGGTAAAATAAAGTAATTAAAAGCAAGTTAAAATCTTAGCTAGTGACTTCACTTTTACTCTAAATGACGGTTGGTATGCTGGTTGGAATATTTCAGTCAAATCTGGTGTTGAGTCCTATGAGCAAGCGTACCCTTGTGCTTCTGACCGTTGATTTAGAAGCTTAGATTATGAACATTTCACCGCCAATCAGGATGACATAGTCGGTGCAACTGGTAGTAATCTTCTGCACCTGCGGTATGGTTGTTTTAATGCTAATAATTATCTTAACTGGAGCATGAAAGGTCTCAGCCAGGTGACTTTGATAGTTGTTTCGATCAAGTGGCCCTGCTAGTTGTCGCGGTACTTGCTGTCGCCTAAATGGTTAAACGTCCGAATAGTGTTAGACTGAAGAAATGATGGGTTGTCATCCTGATAAACTGACTCGGATATTCTAGACTACTGGGAGAATGGGACAGGAAAATAAACGTCTGAAAGACAGAATTATTGGTTTGATCCTGAAAATAACTTCATCCTTACTTCGGCTACCTAAAGGTGAACTGTTTGTCCACAGGAGAGAATGCCGTGTAATTCTAAAGGTCATATTCTCAAAGGTAAGCATAACCCGTACCTAAATCATTCATCTAAAATCCATTCGAACCTTCCTCAACCCTGCCCGATTCCTGTCGTTAGCTGCAGAAAATCAGATAACGTTGCCCTGAAGAATGACAAAAATTTCGCCAACATTAGGTTTTTCAGTTGGTCTCCGTCGTTCAGGTTCGGGTATACTCTAACGTGACCAAGCAAGCGCACTCTGATGCCCTCAAGGCGATTGATGTGTGTCATGGTCGTGAATCAGAATTTGTTACTATGGCTGGTTTTGTGCCTGCCACGTACAATCTCGGGACCAATCTTTAGGTTCGTATTTTATTCATCCGTATCCTGTTATATTCTCAAAACATCACGCTCGTGCTACTCCACGGGGAACGTTTTCGACTAGGAAGATTTGTGGTTTAACTTAGTTTTTTCTAACAAGCAAATTTTATTCTACTTTGGAGGTTTTACTTTGTCATTTACTTTCCAGAAAAGCCGTCAGGCGGATAAAGACGTGACGGTTGGATGTGAACGTCGTGAGCCCGAGTCCTTCCAATGCCAGTCAGTCTCCCAAAATGCTACCATTTTTCGCAACCTGTGTGCATGATCAGAATTGGAAATGTAAACGTGAATGCTTTCCAGTTTCTTGGGCCTAGGTCTCCAGCTGGCCAGAAAGCGTATACTAGCAGCATCTCGCAGAACCGAGACATCATTTTCTTTTTTTCACTTTATCTCGATTACTTTTGGTATTAATCTGAATACGTCCAACACAACAACCATGTTAGTCCTCTCTACTGCAACACCAGGCATGACACTCCGACTGAAAGTGCGCAGAACGTTCTCAGTCCTCTTGGGCAGGTTCCTCAATCAATGGGTGCCGATGTTGGTTCACCGATATTGCAAGATGAGATCTAACTGGCGAAAATCAAACCTCTGAAAATTGTTTCGTGAATTTGGTTTACCAGAATCTATCCTGATCCTTGTATGTTGATTCATACTTGGTGAATGATTGACAAGTTGAATTCAAGGAGGAATAAGCCGACGAAATTTGTTTTTTATAATGAAACATAATGGGCTCACTATGAATTGTTGACTGCAGAGAAACGCCTACCTTTGTGAAGTATAAAGATCCTACATCATTTTGTGGTTTCTTTCCAAATTTCTCTCGTTTTCTTATCAACATTCTGGCTGTTCTTGTTATATTACAGTCGTCTTTTGTGGTCCGAAAACAAGTCGGAAAATGAATTTTCCCTCACTTCAGGAGTCTAATATACTTGATCAATGTACGGTTCATTTTAAGCAATGCCACAAGGAGCAACACACCTAACACTCGAACGCCATCGCAACCCATATAATTGATGCAATTTTGAATGTGGCTGACACGGCACCACATATTCAAGTCAAAATGTGTGCACGAAAACAGTCAACTCAGAATAACTGTTCACTCACAGTCTTGTGCACCTGCTCCCGTGGACAGACGGAGTGGATAAATTTGTCCCCCCTTACCCAGCGACCCACTAGATGCGGTCCATGTTGTCGATGTTGCAAACCACGTTAACCGAGTCTCGTGCACGTGATATTCACTCCAAGATTGTGCGAGATTGAAATTGACTGTGCTTGTGAAGTTATTATTGTTTATTTCTCGTGGTTCAGGGACGTAAGCTGTTGAGAGTGACACGTTCAGGTTGGAAATGAATTGATTAATTCAATAAAAACAACAGATTTAAACAACGAGCTAGGAAAAGTAAACAGAGTAGACAGCATACAATGCGATAAAATAATGTTCTTAAAGAAGTGACAATGCAGGTTAACTGTTAATCCGTTCGTTCTTCTTGCTTTCATCTGCCATCGAATACAGGTCCACTTACATAATGCCAAAGGACATTCATGAACGACATTCCCATTCTCGAATTTAGGTTGACTAATCTAAGTTGTTTGTGTAATTTAATGTTCTAGAAGAAGTGGGTAGAGGATTTCTGCTGTTTCAAAGTTGGTCATTAGGTTTCGTTGAGTGAAGCTTGCATATTTGGTCACCATTAGGAGATCAATGCTGGCACCAAGTCGGCATCAGCAATCAGTTTTGGGCCTGAGGTGATTTGAAAACCCCAACCAATCGATAAATTTACCGTACAGATTCAGGGAGGACGCAGTCCACTATTGCTATTTCAGTTAAATCCCTTTTTTTGGGGGGGGGGGATGTATGGATGCTGATTCTTTTCTAAAAGCTTTTATGAAGATTCGTCAGCAGTTTCCCGTGACTCAGTCAAAGGTAGCAATCGGGAAGCGGAACAATGGTCTGGAATTCGGATTTTTATTTGGCTAGTAGGTTGTTCGTATGAGTGGAAAACGAGATTTTCCCGGTATCGCACAACGAGTTTCGCGGTTATTGCCGCTCATCGGGTAAGTGCACCCGGTATTTTCCTATCCATCCATCCATCCATCCCTAAACTTGTACATTCCATCCATTTGAACCATCATTGCTATTCCATTTGAATCACTATGAGTGTGCACGAATGACAAATGGCAATAACCACGAAACGGTATGTTTGCTTACACAGAATTGTTTTCCTTCCATTCATATGCGTAATATACTGTGCACATCAAAGAGTGCGATTACATATTTAAAATCATTTGTTTAACGCAATGCCTCTAGTTTACGGTGGCAGCACACTGCCAAAAGCGACAACCTGAATCGTGGCTAAATAAATTTCTCCCAATATGACAGGCGTGATAGGCGACTGGCATACAAAAATCTCAAGCGACAAATATTTATAGATCCATATAGCTAAAATAGTTTTTAAACGGTCCAAGTTAATGTAGATCACTGGCCACTGTGATCTCCGGTTTCATAGCGAACAAAGGTGGGACTAGTTACGAATGTCTAATCAAATGCGTGACTTGGTGCAATGCATGTGCGGCTGAAGAATTTACCGATGAAAAATTCAAGTTAGTGGATTTGCTTTCTGCAAATGGGATTGAAAAGTGGATCCTGAATGGAGTATTCGATGATATCATCACGTGCATCCAGTGCCATCTTCAGTGACGAATAGGTTTATAGTCCAACATAATGTGAGCGTTAGGAACGCAGCACTGGTAGGAAACAGCTGATGACTAGTGACACTCCCAGCAGCAGTCCACATGGAAATCACTGCTCCTAGTACACTTAAGTGGACTATGCAATTGGGTCATAAATGCGCTGAGAAAACACGTCTCTGAAGCGAAACATGCTGAATTCGGTTAACCGATGCCGTTACACGTTAAAGGACTCGGTATGAGGTAAATCAGAGTTTTGCACAAATATAGTCTGTAGGACAAAAGATTTGCCTCAGTAAAGCTATCAAGCAAAATTGTCTAAGAGAGAGGTGAGTGGGGTAGAAGTGGCAGAAAAATCTTTTATTTAGACTCTTTCAGTACCGGTACATGGCTCGTGAGCAGGTTCAAGAGAGGCAGTGGCCAGTAGTGGTATTACTGCGTCAATAAGGCAGAAAATCAGAGCGGGAATCGGAGGAATAGATGAATCGTTTCATCACAAGAGTTGAAAACCTGACTTGGGAGATGCCAGACCGGTTAAGGTCCCTCTGGGATATCACATCAGCACTTCTTTTTATTACCAGCACGGCTTTCGCGTGCTATTAAAATAAATCTAAGCTGAACCATCCAAATATTATCATCTGGTGAAGCACACTGGAGGCATATAATGCGTGTATTTATGAAAATGCAAGTTATTTCAATATACTTCTGTCACATCACCTCGTGAAGTGCCTCCCAATCACAAGATTTTGCGCCATCAAATTCCGTCTCATTTAAGAATGGTGTCAATGATTGGATTGTCAATGCATCATGTGCGAACAACATAAATTTCATTTTGAATGCAAAGTAAATGATCATTGTAAATTCCGAAAATATTTCAGCTAATGTTATTTTGAAACAAAAAAAGAAACAAGTATTCTTTAGCCTGGAATTTTTCACCGACGGTCGATTCCATACCATTTGAAGTAATATTTCGGACGTGTGTATTGGCAATTCGGACTTAGTGCATTAATCCGGCTGCGGAGCACATTAATTCGGGAAGATCAAACTAACTGCAAGTACCACCTGACTGGCCCACCTAAATATAATTCTGACGGGTAGGAAACAAGACGCGCTGTATAAACATCACACCACTGCACGTTCGCGCATCGGAGGTGCACGAAGTCAGTGCGTCGTCACATCATGGTGCCGGTGCGTGATCTTGTGACAGCGACTGACCTTGACTAAATGCAACCTCTCACGATGATCGATCGTGCCGACCCATAAGTCCATTGCTTCACTGTTACGTGTGCACCGGGCCTTGCGCACGAACTCGATTAGAGCGCATCGCACGGTGCAGATTCTCGGCGGGAAAATAGGTGATAGGATGTTTACAAAATGAAGCTGATTTCAGTGTGTATGGCTGTCATGGTCTGTGTTCGGCCACTGTAAACCCTTACATCAGTTAGCAGAATTATTTATTCACGTATACTTATCCTGTATTTATTTAGTAACAAACAAAAAGTTTCAACGAAGAAGGAACAAACGTTTGAAAAATCCCACAGAACACATTGAGAACAACACAACGTGGCGAACAAGCTTGTTTTCAGTTATTCGTATTCATGCCAATACATAACATTAAATATGTTCTGGAGATGGTTCAAGGGAAATTGTCCGTTTGCATTCACACCAGTTCACAACTCTAAGAATGCGTCTGTGTGTATGTGTAATTGGTCAGTTTGTCACACGACCAGGTTGTAGACCACTTGTTGGATAATGACAAGTGGGCCAGGGAAGTTTAGGAGACTGGACAAATTGTTTCTGAGCGCATAGAGGGGGATTACACAAACGGATAGATACGGCTTCGGCTGTGTTCAAGATGCGATACTTGACAGTTCTTGATTGTCCGCTCCTAACTTTGTAGATGGTGCGAAAAGCACTTGTCACATTCACTGAGTGGTTTGACTCGACAAGGTGTGAACACACCGCGCTAGTGATGTGAATGCATCCAAACATTCGTTCTTCACGTTAAACAAAACTCATTTACTTTAAATTAGTTTGATCCTACATGTATACGAATCAACTAATCAATCACGAAGTGCATGACGAAGGTAGTAAGTGGGAAAGTTGACCGGCAGCGGGAGGATTCGAACCCGAGACCTCCAATTCAAAACTCCACGGACTTATCCGCTTGGCCACGGCCGACCCCCAATACGTTTATAAGGCTTGAAGGTGTTACGATAGAGACAAAGTTTCATTCCTTGCCACAGAATTTACCTACTGGAAGCTTCCAAGTGTCCACATACAAAAGCCTTGGTCGAACATTTGATCTCTTTCTTGATTAGGATTGTGATCTTGACGGATGCATTGTCACGCATCATGGAACATCTAGGAGAGTAAGCTGCTTCTCCGAAACCTACTAAATCTCGCTTCATCAATCCATGTTTATACACCTTCTCCTTGAGCCCCCCACTGCGCAGCTGATTTTCAGTGAGTATATCAATCTAAACTTGGTCCAGATAAAATGGACAAAACTGCGCTTGTGTTCTGTAAGTTGCCGAGGTTGTCTGTGCACTGTCTTACGAGTTACTTATGGACCGGGGTTTGTCGAATGTTTCAGTTCCGAACAGGAGTTGACGATTCACTACCCACTACCGATACTTATTGTATAGCCTATGGAAAGGGGAAGCACCCAGCGAGTCCAATCGGCATTTTATCGACTACCTGAATTGCGGGCTTATTGATTTTCACCAAATAAGCCGTATTTTATCCTCCCTACCGACGTCCTTGATACAACACCACAATGTCGAAATTCGACACGCCGAACTAAGGTCTGCTATCAGCGACCACAGATTGTACTCATTTCAAGGTCGGATAACAAAGATACTATGATTAAATCAAACAAAGTGGATTTTTCCGATAAGAATGAAAAAGATGCACATGACGATACAATTCTCATGTGCAGCCATGATCACAAAATGAAAATTGCCATTCTCAAGGTGTTCAATGCTCGTGTTTCCAGGCTTCCTGGTTATTTTGTTTTGTATACAAGGGATCAAGTTATCTGTAATTGAAAAACCCATTATTTTCGGGTTAAAACAAATGCTACTTTTTATGGCTTTTTTGAAACAAATTGGTTTTTTAGTTAAGCCATTCGTAATACATCGAGTAGACGCTTGAAGGTGTTGGGTTTGAAGGCCATTTTTCTACCTGGGAACTGCAGTCACTAGTAAATCGACTGATAACAATTGGATCTTGTATCAGTGGGGAACGGGAAGAGAAGCAAAATACGAATTGTACATACCAATGTATACATCGAGATGCCAATGTAAAGTCCAAGTCAGGGGAGCACAATGTAGGCAGACAAGATTTTTTATGAGCATCCAACGGGCAGGTGAATTATTTGCCTCGTCTGTCGGTACGCGCCGGTGCGCTTGCGACTGATCAATGCGGCCAAGAGAAAATTAGGCGTGAATTGGAACCGAATTCCGACTGATTACAGGCAACAGCCTCGCCGTAAGCGCAACTCGATGATGTGCGGTCACGTCGCAGCATGGTCAGACAATAACTAAGGTCCAAGGGCATGCAATTAGCAGTTCATTCAGCGACCCAATCGAACGAAGAAAATGTTTAGTGCTTTGTGTGAGGATTACCTTGACTTTCTCGAAATAACGTAACACCAGTAAGTTTCCAAAAACTAGAGTCTTTGTGTGTCAAGCTGATAAAGGGATACTCTAGACGTACTTCATGTCACGTTTTCAGCCGTGCGTGGAATTTTTGAACTGTGCGCAACTGTTCATTCGCAGTGGGCTAACCAAGTGTACTGAAACCTAGTGCTTAGTCGACTTCAGGATATGGATACTAAAAGAACCCCACTGGTTGTTCAGAATTACAAGCAACCACTGTATTTGACTTCTCGTATTCGCAATCACTTTGATATTTGAGATGAAAAACAGCAAGGCCTTAGAGAATAATGAATTCCTTGTATCGGGAGATAGGATAGTTTTCCTTCACACTTAGTGGTCCATTTTTAGGCCTCATGTGTAGACATTTAGGCAATTCCCCCAAGCATAACCGATTATCGAGTCAAATGCTTTTCATATTCCAACACCGTTCTTTGTTTGGTTCCTCACTTGTGCGTAATTGCATTAAACGGAGAAAGGAATCGTCAAAAAGCAAGCTCGTTTGGCTACTGTTGTATTCTGTTTGCCTCCATGGCGATTTTTAGTGCGGGCTTGAAAGTCTCAATGGGATTGCCATCTGTGAATATCAAGACCGAATGATGTAAGGAGTCGATGTGACATGCATTGGTTTTTATCTTGAATGATATAATGTTAATAACTCATCTACCAACAACGCTGTGTTATCAACATTATATCATTCACAATGTTGCAACTTGGGTTCAGAACCTGCCGAGGACTTGGTGATAAGTACACACTCCGCATGCATCAATCGGAACGACTGACAGAGATTTCGGGGATATGGACAGACCTAACATCACTGAGAAGCAAACATTTTACAGGTCACCATGCCGGTTGACTTCACCACCATGGCGGCGTATGACGAGAAGGATAACTAATCTCTCATCCGTCACACAGTTCAGAGTACACACACGCACAGACAAACATGTTCTCACACAGACAACTTAGCATTCTTTGGCAGTCGAACGTTCGCTCAATTATTTGCTTGCAAAACTTGCCTTAAGAATGACTACCCAAAATAGTCGGAACGTTGGCGAATTACAACTGCCAACAACACGGTGTTATTGACATTATATCTTTCATGGTAGGAACTTCTGTCTATTCTGGTGCTAGCACGTAACCGATGACAATCTTTGTCTCGTATGCGAATTGTAAGGGCTTGAAGTACGAGGACAAAAGCCAGCTTCAAGACGGACCAGCCATAGACAACTCGGTAAACCACTGAAATAAGCGACAGTCGCACAAGCATGGATGAGGATTTACGACTACTGAGCTGTGCGACTGTGCATACCTGGACCATGGACTGCTCGATTGTCCAATTCCCAGTGTGAATAAATAACAGACAAGTGGGGAAATTCATATGAATTAAAACAAAAACCCGTAGCCGTGGTAGCGGGAAAAGCGCGCAGATGGTCACATGCTTTTATCATCGATTGTTTAGCATAACGGATGAGTGTGATTCGTTGAAATAGAAAAGAACGCGTCGCTAGGTGGTTGGTTGAGGGCTGATGGAAAGAGTAGTGTTATTGCCCATTGGTAAGTGTGAACGTGACGTGTGACTCACACGACTGGCCGGTGGACATCGGAGTCAGAACCTCACTGTTCTGTGGATAACGTGAATTTGTCAGTGGTTAACACCAACGGAGCACTTGCTTACGAACTGTTTCAATGGAAACCGGGATAGCATTAAGGGCGCACTTTCAGGCAGATTTTCAAATCTCGTAAATATGATATATTCTCCTTACAAATAGAGGATTTATGAGTCTTTGAATTGAGGGACTCTCTAAAATTCGAGGGATTCTAGAAGGGGTTACAAACAGTTTAAGAGATTCTTAATTAAAATAAAAACCAGATAAAAATATCTAAATTTAACAAAAGTAAATTTTGGTAATTCGCGGATATTTAAAAAAGGAAGCTTTGACGGAAGCTTGGTGTAAGCATTCCAGATAGCCGATTAACAAACTAAGCAATAAGAAATCAGTGGACACGGAGAAGTAGACAAAACTCAGAAGGAAAAAGATAAACCTAGGGAATTTCATGTACAAAGAAACGGTAATGAACCATATAAATGGCAAATAGATTTGTGAAAAATAAACCATGAAGTGGTCTGCGAAGGCAGTGAGATAGTAACGATGAAGAAAAGAAAAAAAGCTGACAGGGCAAACAAGAGACACGATAAAGATTTGCGCAAACTCAAGTGAATCGGGAGTTTGGTGTTAGCTACATTGACAGATGCATACTATGACAAGATATGCTCGTTCATATCAACATATACAAACAGGCTGTGATTGTATGGTCAAAACGGAGGGATGCAAAATGATGTGACAACCTTCACTATCGGATGGCCTGATTGCAGTTAATGTGGGGTCTAACAAGTATGTTTGACTTCACATCCGCCCATAGAACTCAATACATTCCTCTTCTTCAGTCTGGTGGTCTTCGTCTAACCGCGTTCAATGGAATCAGAAACACTGGAATCGCTGAATACATTACATGAAAATTTTTCATTTCCTCACTTCCTACGTATTCATTAGATGTTTATCATGATCAGGACAATTTGAATGGATTTGTTCCAACTCACCCGAAGATTTTTCACTGCTTGTGGTGGAAATGTTCCAGGAAGACGATGTGGTCCACACAGTTTTGCGAATTATGTAGGCCCCTGATTTAAGAAAATAAACAGATAGAACGGAACAAAAGAGCCATTGCACGGGGCCAGAGTCAAACGAGATTAGCATGCACTTATGTACTTGTACGACGATCAAAATCACCGTTCACGTGACACTACACAATACAACTAGAAGTTGTTACAAAAGGGTTGAACAAACACGG
>LUCM01001698.1:0-62387 GCA_008360955.1 Fasciolopsis buskii
TCCGTACCGTCCAGAATCAACATATATGGGAACTCCAGTGTCCCATATTTAACACGAATTTTGATAAACCGTGACCGTGTTTCAGCCGAATTCCTAAGCAACCTGTCATAATGTGCTCCGATTATTCGTCGATGAATTTCATATTTTGACAAGGTGATGAGTGTTTTTTCTTTTTTATTATTTACCCCCAAGTTTTTGACTGAAATGCGACATTGTTTTTTTGTATGCAAAAGTGTATACAATACAATACAAAAACTTTCCAGATGGAGTGTCAACTTCTCAGGACGGTGTGAACCGAACTGGAAATCATCATACACGAAAAAGGTCTAGTTACTATTGCTTGCTGCTGACTGGACCCTGTGGAAAATGGCGGGGAGTGCATGTGCATCATCTCAGGCCATTTATCACACTGCAGATTTGGCTATGCAGATAGTTACATTCTGTTTTGTTTACATCGTAGGTCAAAAATTAAAGATCACATTAAAGAAACTGACTTCGTGTCAAATGTGTCAATGAAAGATCTGTGACTGGTCGCTGCTCACCAGAATTATTTATTTTTTGAGCATAACTGGTTACTATCAGATAGACTATTTCAGCAGTGGATTAGATTGAAACCGGATCTTCTTCTTGAGGGAATACAAGTGGATGAGGTGGACAGATTGTTACTTCGGTGGTTGCATCTTATATGGTGACCACATATTCAATGAATTTTCCGTGTATACTGAACACCCGACTGGAGCTCACCAATCCGAGGCATCCGTGGTATCAGCGTGACATCTGCTACCAGTTAAAGGTCAAGATTATACAACTACTGCTACTGCCTTGCGGCTCCGAAACAGGGCCATTGGGAGCAGAAGATACGTCTGAACTCCCTTATTTTCGTAGAATTAGTAGAATACGATGGGAGAATTTCAGAAGTAACACGAAAATCAGGCGCAAGAAATTCGGTCCCGGAGTTCAGTCTTCAGAACAGGCAATGAATGAGAATAGGGCGAGGTGGTTGGGACGTTTTGCGCATGTATACAGAACGACGGCCCCGTTGTACGCCTTTGGCTGAGACAAGAAATGCTTGGAGGGTGGGTCGAGGTGGCCACTCGATCAAACGATAAAAAATATGGAAGCTGGCTCGTGTAGGTGCGGTCAAACCACGCGGTTAGGATCTTCGAGATCCCCATGCGTTGGCTCAGTGCCTTTCATGCATTTGAAATCCTCCCTATTTTAATAGCTGTCTTTCACTTCTTCTTTTTTGATCTTTGAGCAGTTGGTACTGTGAAGTAGCAACCGAAACCAGACCACGCTGATGTAGGTCCAGCCCCTGTTCCCCTTGGATATTCACTCTATTTATAGAAACATGTAACTCTGAGGAAAGGGCAGCGGTCAGTGGGGCTTACCTTGCTGTTTAACGCTGAACGCTGATGGTGATGAATGGTCACATAAACTGATATGGGACTGACTGCAACCTCCGACACGGTGAAAAAACGAGATAAGAAAATATGTGAAATCAATCTTTTAAAAATAAAATTGGCTGTACATTTATCAGCAGCTCTGATTTTGTTTAAAATAAAATCACCCCCATTTGATAGCTCAGTCCTCTTCGTCGCCTTCCTCTTCTTCATTAACCTAGAATAAAGGAGAAACGAATTATCATTTTGATGACCTATGAGAACTGAACTGACAAGAATGGTAAGTCGAGAAATTGGAACTAAATTAACAGACATGTAAAATATATGAACTAGAACCTTGAACTTGTAAAAGTTATTAGTCAGACTGAATCCAAAGATGTACATCCTACACAAAACAATATTTACGTGCAGCTTGCAGACCAGTAAAAAATAGCATTTTGCCCAATTAAGCACTAGGCACTAAGTGGAGAACTAATAATTCGCGTCAATGAACAGTATATTTGACTAGGTTTACCAGTTCTCTTCGAGACAAAAGCTGCCTAGCCAAATTATGGAATCCAACTTTTGTCATAAATACTTCTGGCCTTCTGCACTGCGTTTAGGAAATAACTCTCAACGAATAGAAGCAATTTTTTGCGTGCCATAATCAGATGAAACAGGAAAATACAGTAACCGCTTTTTTTGGCGGGTAGTTCAATGAGTGAAATGGCACAGGCATTCGAGTGGCTCGTTTTGTTGGATTAAATTACCGTGACGCCTAAAGATTTATGTAGTTTCGATATGCGAAGTGCCGCCGCAGAACTGGAAGCCGAGCTTCATCGTTCCAAGGTAAGAGTGGAGTGAAATAGGTAGGACTAATTTCAACAATTGAATCAATCCAAGCAATAGTATATCAGATGAAGCGTCTTCGCGTATACAGAGGGCTCAATCGTCTTTCATCAACTGTAGTATTGGCGAGGCGATCGCTTATCGGGCGGAAGTGAATTGCGTACTGCAGCAGTTAGATTAGCTCTAGATAGCTCTGGAACATGGTCGATGCAGATGGAAAATTTGAGAATATTGCCGTTATTGGAGCACCAGTGATCTCGTGGTATTGGTAGAATACGGTAGGAGAACTTCAATAACATGGAGTCACATAGCTTGGTCCGTAGAAGCGGTACTGAATTCAGAGAAGTTAGGGTGATTGGCTCATGCATTGCGCATGTGCACAAATGGACGTCCTCGGTTCACGCTATTCTCCAGGATAGACAGCTGCTGGAAGACGGGCAGTCCACGATATGACAAAAAGGCGGGAAAATCTCAAACAACGAACTTTCTCAGGTCGGTGGGAGTTGACTCGTGGTATAGGATCCAAAAGATCTTCCCAAAAGACACTTGGAGGCATTAGATAAAGTCAGTGGCCCAAAGAATTCAAAATATGCTCCCATCTACATAATGCGTAATTAGCACCTTTGACTTCCTCCCATTTTTATTCCTTGACTTTTGTTCTCAGTAATCCGTATTACGAAGTGACACTAAAATCGAAGCAAAGCAACGGAACACTAATCGGTGTCAAAACTAGATAGAGCAGAACAATTAAACTCTTCAACTAACTAGTACCAACCGAAATCGATATGGAAGTAAATTGCATGGTTAATCGCTTATCATCTGCAGGTATTTGGAGGCTTTCATTCTAAAAACTGAGAAGATTTAAATTCTCAACAAGAGATAAAAGACCTACTTCCGCCTCTTCCTCTTCTTCATCTTTTTGACCTTCATTGGCCATTTCCTCGTTGATTCCTTCAGAATTGTGGTGTTCCTCCATGGCCTCGGAATCCGAGGGTTCATCATCGTAAAGATCCTATTTAACAGAAGACAATTTCAACAACGGGTGTCTCGGACTAAACAAAAAAATTACATATGTATGTATGTATGTATCTAATTTGATAACAGACTCTTGCCTAAATAACATGTCTCCTGCTTTGGAAAACTTCAGTATAAGCAAATCCAGTTGCGTACTTACGTAACAGGATCTATTAGTCTATTACAACATGACTGCAATCTATCGCAATACCTATGCGAGTTGGTACGATTGGATTGGTTGGAAAGTGCTTAGCAATATACACTACTATCATTTCTGAGAACGAAGAAGGTAACTGGCATATCATGGGGGAAATTAGGTACGGAAGTTATGTAGAGTCTAACCCTTCAACATCAGAAATGTTTTGTCAGAGTCCATTTCCCGGAACCAGATTCCTCCACTATCAGTTTGAACCAATTTCTAAAACATTTAGCGCACTTTTAGAGTGTTACGTGTAAGATGTAGAACTATATCCAAGTTACGCCAACTCGTATTGTGCCTTGAAAACTTCAACTTCCTGGTTTCAACAGAGGCTTAAACACGTGAACAGAAAATTAAAAAAATGTGTACCATGAAAACCGATAAAAACCTATCTCCTTGCCGTTTACTGTTCCTCCCCCTTGTACCCGCTCTCTGTGTAATTTTATTTAAACGTTGTTACGTTGGTACCACGCTTGTTTTCAAGCCGGTGTAATAAATGCATATATGTTAGGTATACACGAAAAAGGTGTAAAACCGATGTTTTGAAAGCATGTCCCCCACAATGCTGAAGATCTTACAAGGATGCTCACGTGTCAGTTTTGAAATAAGCCGAATGAACCGCATTAGGTTACAAGTACGAAAAAATCGGCTTACCTTTCGAGAAACCAAACTAAGACCTTCTGAGCGTTCTGATTCGGTTACCCGGTCTTTGTCTAGCCGCTGGAGTTGACTGAGCAGCCCAATCACCGTCAGACGATAATCTTCTTTATCAGTTATGGGATTATCTGGTAAAACAATGAGTATGTGGTGCCAAATAGATCGGATTTAGTCTCAGAAGGTTTGAACTTCGAGGTTGACTGTTAAGAACTCAAATGGTAGTTAATCGCCCAATATAAAGTTTCCTTAGAAAACTATCTTCGACCGCTCCCTGATAGCAGACTGAGCAACTCCCTCCCAGCTACAACTTCAAAAGTGTGAGAACCAGAAAGAAATACAGTACGCTATCAACCTACTGTTACAGCCCTGATATCAATTCCTTGACGAATAAGGACTAACTTGGCAGGGAAATACACGAGGCGCTCGAGTCAAAGTCAAAACTCACCTTTTTAACTATGTTACCAGAGGAAACGAGTTTCTCTAGTACGGTTCCATGGATGCACACTTGGTGAATTTCGTCGACGCTGGGCTGTTGCTTTGTAACTAAGGGGTAACCCATTACTACTGACAAACATTCCCTTGTCAGTTTATTTTGAGAACCCAAGTCTCCGGTCATTTACGTTCCTGTTTAACAACCTGGTTCTGCTAACAGTAGATCAACGTTCCCACGCATAACTGAAGTTCATCTTCCTACCATGAAGTTTTACTTGACAAGTTATAAACTCAGTGTAGTAGATTCTCGAAATCTTCTGGGATCGTAAACCACGCACGTTAAGGCATAATTATTGCCGTTGTCCACTAAAATCTGAAGCTGGAAACTATTTATTTATATACATATTAGTTAAAAAGTAGCAGCCATGAGTAACAGGCATGACTTATAGTGGAATTAGGTTTTACTGAGGAGACAAGAATATCTAGTCGATAGTAGACGTCTACTGATGTGATCTATTGAAACTGAGTCCATCTTATAGCTTGTGAGTATAGTGTAAAGACGCTGGACAAACCAATGCAAAATTAGTATCCCAGATAGTTGAAATCGACAGAAGCTGAGCGCGCTATATATACAAGCAGAGACAATTTTGTACGCGAGCAAAATGGAACCTAATATAATCCTCTAATATGAAAAGATTAACCACTGGATCGATCAAGTACGGAGGAAGAATTTCTCCCTTTGGGCATGCGAGCGCATATTCACACTTAGCAAATTAAATCACTTTGGCTTTTACAACCATCGATCTCGTTCTGATATGCTCTAGCTTCGGTGGCCGCCTCAGAGCGCAGTCTGCGAGAACGAAAACAATAACGTGGAATCTTAAGATAGCACTAGGAGCCGAGTGACACTGAAAAACTCATAGATTGTTGCATAAATAGTAAGAGGCATAAACGGGAGAAAATGATTTCTATTTGACTAAGGTGCAAAAGTCGATCAGGGAAGTAGCATTACCCTTAAACATGGAGCCAAACTGCAGGGATGGTTGATCGCTAATGAGGAAACCCGAAAAGAATCGACTCCTAAGGCGAGGTTTTACAATCATTAGCCTTGCTCTGTGGTAATGAGATTGAGTGCAGGGAAAAGAAAAAAACAACCAGGCTACCAATAAAGAGGATTTATTGAATCTTTCTATGGCAGAGATAGCATTCATGAACAGGTTAAACCGATTTTACCTCAATAATCGTTAAATTTCCATTCCAACTATCAAAACTGACAGATACAGGAAACCAATGGATATAAAAATTTTGTCCCTGAAAAGGATAATCCGACAGCACTGTTTCTCAACCGCAGCTTTAAAGTTACACGAAGAAAAAAACTGTTGCTGGTTGACTCTTTAAACACTAACCATTGTTCGGCAGCAATTTGTTCAACTTTACGCATCACACCGATCAACATGGTTATTCTGACTGCCAATCGCAACACATCGTAGAATCTTTATTGTATCAGTGGCCTTAGTAGTCGTCTTATCCCAATGTTCTACTTGCGCCAGTCATCTAAAAGAGTAATAATCGGCAGCCTGAGGTTTTTGATGGGTGAACAAATACTTAAAATACAAATGGAATGGAAGGCCTTTTTGGATGTTCCAAAGTTGATACTTACCTACAAGTGATAAAACTTTTAGTGAGGGAAGACAAGCCAAATTTTTGACAGTGGTGAACTTCTTAATACGATTCCCTCTAAAAAAAATGAGAAAAATATAAGCAGCGTATAGGACCACAAAATTCTTTCCAAGTAATTTATTTCACGATTTTTATACTCGTCTTGATAGGGAAGAAATAAGGCAACAGATTTGCAAAATTGGCCGTTTAGGAGCTACTGAGGATTCACTTAGTCGTTACCTTTGAAAATCTGATTAAGGAGATCATTTTGATCAAATACACTTGAGTAAGCACTTCTACTTAGCAAAGCTACAGTTCAAGTATTTTCAAACTGAAGGAACAGCCGACGTCATGCAATTGTTTTCAATCATCTGGTCACTAAAAACAGTACAATCCAATTACATCATACTTCCAAATCACTGAGAACAAAAACTTTCGGTTAGATCAGTCCGAAGGCAAGACAAGATGTGAATAGTAACACTGTATCTTCATTGTAAAAATAGTGAACACAAACAAGTACTTGATCTCTACGCTCCCTCTCTTCACCCATTAGAGCTGTGCATAAATTTCCATCAAGACGGCAGGATAGCGCTGCCATGTATTCATTTAAACTCACCTGAGATTGATGTACTCCAGACTGGAAAGGGCCGTCGTAAAATCAGTGAGCCGGAAGATACGATTATCTCGAAGATGCAGCCGAACAAGCGACGTAAGTCCCGAAATACCGTCGGTTTGGCGAATACTGTTTTCGGCACAATAAATTGATCTCAAACTACCCAAACCACTCAGGCCTTTGAGATTGGTCAGTTTATTCCCTCTCGCTTCGAGTGTGTGTAAGGTAGGAAGTTGCTGGGACTCAAATCCAGTGCCGGACGGTCCTTCAAATGTTGTAATTAAATTTTCTGTATGGAAACGAAATTCATCGAGAAAATTGATATATCAGTTAAATTGTTCATATAATCCTTTCTTATCTTATTTTGGAAAACTGCCATATCGCATCTGCAATGTATGGAAACAGATTTTTGTGCCTCTTCTCGCAAACTCTAGTGAAAAACCGAATTCAGACGAACGTGGTTTAAGAGAAACCACAGTGAACGACACGAAACAACGACAATCGCAAGTAATTGAAAATGACAGAAACAAAGCAGTCCGCCAAGCTGTCAATAATGATAAATTAAATTTTATTGTAAATTATTGCATAGATTTTTGCGTACAATAAATCATGTCGCATTTCAGTTAAAAAATGTGAGGGTAAAAAAATAAATTAGGAGGGAAAAACCAAACAAATAAAATAAAAATACACTCAACATCTCGTAAAAAACACAAATGAACTCATTCAGGAATAACCATAGCATATTACAACAGGCTGTTCAGGAATTCGGCTGAAACACGGTCACGGTTTATCAAAATTCGTGTTAAATATGGGACACTGGAGTTCCCATATATGTTGATTCTGGACGGTACGGAACGAAAAGCGGATCGTGCAGAAATATGAGAAGAGCACTTTGAAAGACCGTTATGCAGAAGATGCGTGGGATCTGAAAGAATTTTGTGAACAAATTTCTCACATGCATTAGTGGTAGGAAAAACACGGCTAATAATTGATAGCCCCCGGCGAAGAATTTTAGTCTTTTTTAAGTAAACCTGATAAAATAGCAGAAGAGTAAAGAAGGATTAGAAAAACATCGGTATACAAACCGGGAGCTGGTGCTTTGTTTCACCTTGTGGTGCCGAAGCCTCCTGATTTGAAATGGCAATCGACGGAGATTCTTTACACAGGTAGAAACGTGAGTAGTCCACTTCAGATTTTATCAATAGTAACTCCTAAATATTTTACGGAATCAACTCTGGTGTTTTTGAGTTGATGAAAGACGTTTCAGATGAGTAGGCTGACCGAGAGAGAGAGAGAGAAAAAAAAGCAAACATTCGAAATATTTAGATTGAGATTTAAGCCAGCTCATGCAGAGAAATCGTAAACAGAAGATAGGTTGTTGGAAAACTTTGAAAATCGTCGTTGTTCGAAACGTCTTGAGAGGGCGACATCATCAGCATACTTGAACAGATGACAGAGGAGCTAGTTGATAAGTTGCTGATGTAAGCAGGGATGAGTTACGGTGAAAGAACAGCATCCTGAAGCAGTCCTGGAGTTTTGCCGTCCATTCGTGTGCACTGGGATCGCTAAGTAAAGGAACCAGACAACCATTGTAATAAAGACGTGGTACAATCAAATATTTCCACTTTGTTAAGCAGGAGAGATCATCGGACAGAATCAAAAGCCGACAAAGAGTCCAGAAGCGCGCTAAGCAGAGATTTCATCGATGTCTTTAAGGACTTACAAATGTGAAGCATGAGGGAGGCGACAGCGTCCAAAGTGGATCTGGTACATTTATAGGCAAGCTGAAAACGGTCGTCTGGAGGGTACATAGAAAAATGCAGGCGCTTAACCATAGCATGTTCCGTTAGTTTCAGACCAGAGGACGTTAAGGCGATGGGGCGAGAACGTTCTGCTAAAGCAGTAGGAGTGAGATTCCTAAGGACTGCTCTGAATCAATTATTCTATCCATTTACAGGAAAGATAAATCCTAATGTGGTTTTGCAGATATCCCTATCCTCATGTGAGAATAGTGGCACTGATATCTGCTCAGACAGGAATCTATCTGAATTGGGATATGCGGACGATGTTGTGCAACTGAGTGAAGATTCAAGTAAGTTGCACGTTTTGTCGATCATCCTGACGACAGTGAAAGTATGGATGGTATGCGTTTACACCGTCAAACTGTAAAATCTTGTTTCAGGACTGGATTGGCTCGAAACCGAACCTTGTTTATGCAAGGGAGCGACTGGATGAGGTGGACAGATTTGGTTACTTCGGTAGTAGTATCTCAGCTGGCGGTTGTATAATAAATGGAGTGCCTTCGCTCGACCGACATTTACTGCCTTGAGGCGTCTGTAGCGTCGGCGTGACACCCCAGTTATCGCGCAAAGGTCGAGTATACGCAGCAACAGTGAGGTTACTACTGTTCCATGGCTCCGAAAGGGGGCCGTCGAGAGCAGAAGATATGTGAAGACTTCCGGTGTTTGAAATCCCTTGTCTTCACAGTATTAGTAGAGTACGATGGGAGAATTTCAAAAGTAACACGAAAATCAAGTGCAAGACATTCGGTCCCGGAGTTCAGTTTTCGGAACAGGCAATGAATGAGAATAGGTTGAGGTCGTTAGGACGTTTTGCGCATGTATACAGGACGACTGTCTCGTTGTACGCTTTTTTCCGAGGTAGTGCTTGGAAGATGGTTTGGGGTGCCTGATCCAAGGCATAAGGAAAAAGTTTTGTAGCCCTAACTAGTGGACTGGCTCGCGTAGGAGCAGAGGACTCACGAGGTCCGCGGGCGATAGTGCAGTGCCGCAGGGAACTGCGTTCTGGCGTTCAAAATATTTTCTATTCTATATAGCGCTGAACTTATTATCTGTGCGGTCAAGATTTCATCTTCCATAGTTCTTTTTCCTCTTTGAGTAGCTAGTGCTGTAAGGCAGCAACCAAACCTGGAGTAAGTTCTTGCAAGGTCAATGCCTGTGAAAACTGAACTGAATTTTTTCCATCTTAATGAAAGGGGTCGTTAATTACGCGTAGTAATCAATCTCAGGTTTCCAAGCTAATATAATTATAAATTTTCAGTTGGTGTTAGCCTTGATATAACTCTATTGCTACACGCTAAAAATGAGGTATTAAACTCACCATTCACTCTGAGGTGCTGCATAAGAGGGAACCGTAAGTTGTTCACATTCGTCAGTTTGTTTCCGGAGAGATCCAAGAATTGAAGAAACCTAAGGGTATTCAGGCATCCGGCGTCCGCGATTTGATTATTATCAGCCTTCAGATAGATCAGGTGTCCAATCACAGAGATCGGAGAAATATCAGTGATGTAGTTGTTACTCAGAATCACAAAGCGCAAGTGTATGTATTCACGCAAGACATTGACGTCCGAGAGTCGTCTAAATTGGAAGCAAACACAAACGTTTCAGTATTAAGGTATCAGCTGAACCAGCTAAAAATGAAATAAACATTGCAAGTGTAAATTAATGGGACAAGACCTTACAAATTCACTAATCAAAGAAGAGGGCGGATCCATAAAAACCCCTCTGGCGATTCTATGATTCCAAAGACTTCAACATGCAACAATGTCTCTGAGTTTACACGTCGTCCATAATAACGAGAATTTCTTGCCAGATTACCAAAGTATTAATCAAACAACTCGATAGGCTGATAAATCGGAAAATCACACCTTGAAGGTGAGAAACCACTACCACGAATGACCAAAGACTGGAAGAATTAGATGGCAGTAACCAAAAGCATGATCGTGAAGGTTACTTAGAGCGACTCTTAAGATTATCTAGTTAGTGATATTCTGGGTATAAAAAGTGAACACCTCCGGAGTGTTCAATTTTGAAATAATCGAACAACAACAATAAGGTAGCAATATTTATATAAACATCGACCACTGATGGAAAAGTAACTGGAGCTAGCTACCGAAGGAATTTTGTGAACAAAAATGTTAAGAATCGTGGTTATAAGCCATATCTATGGATTACCATTTTCACTTCTTTCAACGTATAAATATTTTGAGTTCAGCAGTAGTCGTCTACCAAAGGGAACCGGTATGAAAACTATAATAACAGACTGGAAGGAGTGGATCAATTTGAAATTCCGGTTTCGGATTGATGCAATAGTCCAAAGAGAGCGTTCATCACCAGCACTTCATCGTTCAACGTTAAACAGCAAAGGAAGCCTCATTGAACGATGCATTTTACCCAAACTTATATGTTTCTATAAAAAAGTGAATATCCAAGGCAAACAGAGAATTCAACAAAACATACGAGAAAAGATTAGAATGCCGTTTTAGCCAACATATGGAACACATTCTCGCTGAACAAACGGAGACTTTCAATCATTTCGAATCGATAAAAAATGACAACACGATCCACATTACTCACCAGGTCACTCCAACCAATCCTAGCCATACTACGTAGATATCGGTAGTCGAAAACCTCCAACCGACGAACATCTCCCACACGCATACTCCATGTATTCAAACCAAACAACAGAAATGAGAGCACTGCGGCACAGTGCACACGGTATATCTTTCAGCTTCAGAGAAGTATCAGGCCGACGCCACAAGTGCTTCAGTCCGGCGTAAACTGCTGGGCCTTCAATACACGCACGTTTACCTCTACTGCCGTGCTACCATTGTTCGACAAGCAGCTACCAACGTATGTGAAACGGTCCACAATCGTGAAAGCCTCTCCGCTCAGCACCAAGCTCGGCACTGCTGTCGTTCAGTCCCGCAACAGCACATTGCACCTTAAAGGTGCAAAGCACGTGCCAAACCGAGCAACCGACCTCGAGAGTCTATCTAGTGCGCGTTGCGCATGGTCCGCGTATTCGAAACGGCACACAACGTCATCTGCTTAATCTAAATCACACAGCTTCCCTCCATTTCCCAGTTTGACTCTTACATCCCGGAGGCCTCCTAAAGCATCTTCCGTCACCTCGTCCATGACGAAGTTGAACAGGAATGGAAAGATGGGACACCCTTGTCGAACGCCACTAGTCGTTTCGAATGAACTTGATAGTTCACCGTATACCCTAACGCGACCACAGGTGTGCGAACTCAATGCTCGCAAAAGGTTCATGAACTTCGCTGGCATACCCTTCCGGTAGAGAGCACTGAGTAGTGCTGGTCGATCCACTGAGTCGAACGCTCCTTTCAAGTCGAGAAAGACTACGACCGTAGGGCGCCGGTGTGTGTGGTGCGTCTCCAGTAACTGGTGAAGAGTGAATATTTGGTCGACGCAACCTCGACCCGGCCGAAATCCGGCCTGTTGTTCACAGATATTACTCTCGCAAATCTGTGTCAAACGGCGCAGCATTATCAAAGCTAACATCTTAGTAACTACCGGAATTAAAATAGTCCCACGATGATCGATACAGCAACTCCGTGTGCCGTTCTTGAAGATGGGTACAATCAGTGACTCACCCCACGATGACGGAATACGCCCCTTGTTCCAAATATCACAAAGCAAGGAGGTAAGTGATTTCATCAGCACTTCTCCACCCAATTTGAAAAGAACTGAGGGGAGTTCGTCCGGACTAGCCCCTTTTCCCTCCTTCAGAAATCGAATAGTCGGCTCCATTTCCAACTCCGTTGGAGGTCCACAGACACCTCCCAAGGATGCGCAGCTCCAGACGTTGGCCTAAATAAGTTAGCGTACGACCAGCTAAACTGGTCCTTGAAGTGCTCAGCCTAACGGTTCAGCCTTTGTTGCTTACCATGGATGAGCTCTCAATTCATATCGCACACGACTTCACTAACCGAAGTCCGCCGCCCACTGCTGTCGCGTATAAGCTTAAACAGTCTTTGACTGTTACCTGAAGCGGCCGCTTCCTCCATCTCTTCAGCTACGTTAACCCACCAGTTCTTACGGTCATCCTTAAGGCTTATCGTCAATCGGCGCTGCAACTGTCGACGCAGTTGGGAAGCTGGCGTTTTCGCTTCATCAGACCCAGCGGCCCATGCGGGATCCAGTGTCTCTAGTGGACGCTAAATTTAGGACCATAGGCAAAACCTATTGTCAAATGCATTGCCTGATTGATTTGATCCCACTGCTGGTCGGCGTTCTTAGTTCATCGGATAGTTTCTGCTCACAGGCGTTGTGGGTTTGTGGCCTGCGTCGATGGCCGTTGAGATGCAGCAAAAATCGCATTAAAACTAAGGTGTAGTCTGACTCGACGTATGTCATCCAGTACAACTTACAGTTCCAGACAGAATCACACCAATGGCAGCTTACTGTTGTATGGTCGATCTGACTCAGAGTGCCTGTCGAGTTAGAGCGCCATGTCGCCATGCGACGCGAACTCTGTCAGAAATTCGTACAAGACAGAAATAAGTTATTGGCCGCATGGAAGTAGAGAAGTCCTTGTCGTTTTCTGTTCGCTGAGCAAGCAAGGTACAGCGCCCACTTGAACAGGCTTCCGACGCACTTGTGCATTAAAATCACCCGCTACTATTACAATGTTAGATCCTTTGTTCTACCGAACATGAGTGACGAGGTCTTTTTGCATGTCAGTGCTGCACTCTGTTGGGGCGTACGCCGAGATGACAAATAAACAAAAAAACGAATATCATCTATTTGGCCCCAAACGGCAAGACGGGAAGCGCCAACCGAAGCCATAGCCGAAACTACTTTCTTTATACCTCCAAATTCAATGAAGAAAAAACCAAAATCAAGAATAATGAAGAATCGACTGCAACAACTGAAGAACTATACAGAAGAGGAAGAGGTTAGAATGGATGAACGCCACTAAGCGTGACATTCAACCATACCACCTGTCGTCTCCAAGAATCGCTTGGGAAGACCCCGTGGATCCCAAAGCTATTTAGGTCGATGATAAAAAGAAGTATCCCGAGCCTCGAAAGAATCCAACGAAGGCGGGAGGAGAAATGCATGTCGTGGGGTCTATTCTTGCTCACTAGGGCATGAATCTTCTCAGTTATTCCATACCTTCTTGCTCATGGAAAGAAAGAAGCATTCTATCAAAGACTTTAGCAAAGTCTATGTAGAGTGAGTAAGTTATTACTCCAGTATACAGGGCTTAGGTGAGGTTATTCGTCACGGTGAACATATCGGTGATGCAAGACTCAAATGACAAGCCCTGTTGGGTGGTAGAAGGTCATCATGGCCAAAGCTAGTCAGGATGACGGATCTGGTTATTTCGTTAAAGGTCTTGTATGGAACATTAGTGACACCTATGGAGTAGTAACTACTCGGGTGACTGGTAACATTTCTGAGGACTGGAGAAATAAGTGATTCCTTCCAGCTTTTCTGTACCTGAAACCAGATATTGATGGAAGAGAATTGTGCACGCGACGGCCACTGTGCCCCAACGCCGTGAATATTCTAAGATGAATGTCTCCACATGGTCGGTGTCTCAGGTCCCCAGTCGGACAGTTCGCCCAAACGACCCTCAAAATGCTCCCAAATAACTGGCGCCTCAAACAGTCCTACGCAATGAATTCTCGCGGCGGTTTTTCCACTAGAGTTTTAGACCGAAGATGAATATCTGGCGCCCTTCACCGTGTTGACTTATTTTTGGTAGTCAGTCTAAGGGAGATGATTAAACCCTGATTCCAAACCTACCTCAGGCGACGTACGAAGCATACGGATGCATACCCACCGAAGTGTGACGAAGAGGTGTACTTAGGACCCAGGAAGCCAAGCCCCGTCCGAAGGCTGTATGAAGTGGGCAAGCAGTCCTCGGTCCCCAGTGGGTTACGTAAACCTCGGATGTCCTACTGCTTTGTGGGTTAGTCTGTTTGGTCAATACCTAAGGGAACCGGTCCTGCAAGTCGACCCTCTACCTCGGTTTAGGCAACCGAGTACTATACAGCTGTCAGAGGAATCATGACTCCCGATGGACAGCCGATGATGTGAAAGATAAAGAAGCTATTATGTGTGGTGAATTCTGCGCATTGCTCCCATTTTCTTTTTTTTCTCCACATACTGTTTTCGCCCTTCATCGTGATTTCGGTGGTGCACGACCTGTATTCAGATTAGTGCAACAGATAAATGCAAATTTGGATGTCGCATCTCATTAAGGGCATTCCAAATGATAACAGGGATAAGTGGGTGCGTCAGATGTGAGTGGAAGTAACAGATGGAACAGAAGTGTCTAGTAGGTTTCAGCTACCTGTGCTGGCGAGCATGCGGAAGAGCCACCATTGAATTCCAAGGTTAGTGGAGGAAGATTGTCAACAGCGGCGGAGAAACTAAATTCTTCTCGTCCGGTAAATGTATATCACGCTTCCGGTTGAGAAAAGTTATCTGATATCACTATGGAAATCTTTCAACACTCTCATGAAAACACCTCTACATAGACTGCGTAGCTAAGAAGGTGACCCTCCTTGGCTTGTCAAAGAATTAAAAGGCAATTGTGTGGCATAAATCGTGCATAGCGACATCAGCACTTGACGGGCGAGGGGTGCAACATGTATAGGGAAATCCAAAGCGTTTGTGCCGCGCTCAAACTTACAAACAGAAAAGGTTATGAAAAACGTTTAGCTATGGAGTCCAAAATTGCTTGCAAACTTCATGCGTACCTGAGGATGAGGAAGATGAGATCACGTTTGGGAGTTCCTACGCTGGTAGAAAACGGGTCCCAAGTTGATTCAGGCTCCGAAAACGGTGCACGACACTAATCCGTAGTGTAGGCCTCTGAGGCCCATTCACTGAGATCTCAAGTGACCTTCGTTTACCAGAGCTGGTCAGGATGGAATTCGCTCAAAAATTATTAAAAGACTTGGCACAGCACGTCGCACCAGTACCGGAGCAGGGGATGTTACTAAGGTGTGGAAGAAAGCCACGGTCGTACCGTTGTTTAAGGGTGGAAGCAAGTCGCAGGCGGCCAATTGCCGCCCGGTGGGCCTCAATCGCTTAGCGGGAAAACTTAGAACGGCTGGTTTCCACCCAGTTATACGAACACCTGTAGATTCACCAGCTAATTAGGTCTCAACAACACGACTTTTGGAAAGGACGTTCCTGGTTGTCGAATCTTCTTCTGACCATTGAGCGTTGGTCTCAACCAATGGCAGAAGCCCATCTGACGGATGTCATCTACGTCGACTTGTTTAGGACGTCCGGCAAGGTTCCGCATCACAAACTAACGGTGAAGCTGAAATTTTTCGGATTTCGAGTAAGACTATGCCAACGGATTGAGGATTTTGTGCAAGGAAGATTGTTCATCGTGAGGGTTTCTGACTAGTACTTAGCCTGGCACGAGGTAGGCAGTGGTGCACCGCAAGGCTCTATCTCGGGACCACTGCTGCTCTTGATATTCACAAACGATTTGCCACAGGTTGTGAAATCTTCTTTGATATGCGCATCTGACCAGAAACCTTGGCAGCTAATCAGAGAACCGGGCGACCGGAAACAATTGCAGGAGGACCTGGACGTCCTGGTAGAAGAAATGGCAGTTTCTAGCCAACTGTGAAAAATACGCATATACGCAGGCGGCTTTTAAAGGACACACGACATAGCTACCCCTTCCGACGTTCTTTAAGGGCGTGGAAAACGGCTACTCGTTCGTTGGAGACCCGTGCCAACACCGAGAAAACTTGTGCCCTCGTGAGAGGCATGCAGGGGGTCATCTGAAATTTCTTCAGCCGATTGTCCTACAACGCCTTCAATCTGCTGTACACTACCCACGTACGCTTAAGATTGGATTTTGGAGGAGTTGCTGCGTCCTCATGTGCAACTGAGGAGTTAAAAAAACTGGAAAGGATGCAGAGGGCCGCTGCCGGCCTCATTGTGGATCTACGGGAGCTCAACTATGGAGACAGGTTACAACTGAACAAGCTTTTTCCTGAAGCGTACCGCCGTGCATGAGAGGACATCACTTGCGTTCGGCGCATCATCCGAGGTGAATCGGGACCGGATTTAAAGGCTGAATATCCACTCTGCATTTGTCACTGAACCAGAAGGCACGCCTTCACACTAAAAAAGATGGGGTCTACTGGAATGTCCTTTCTAGATCGACCAAACTTTGGAATTCGCCACCGACAGCTGTAGCGGAAGACGATTACTATCACAAGTTCAAGTCAGCACTGAACGACTAATTGCTAGTGAGGTGGCGGGATGAGTCTCGGTGAGATCCTTCGCCCCCAATCGGTGAACAATGGACAACAACCTGCGGTTAAGCCTGCAGTTTAATAAATTAGGTGAAGTGACATGAATTCTCATCCTGCCAGCACATATTCTTCGGTATTGGACGCCCCCTCACATCCGACTTGCGAATACTGAGATTAGACGGTGGCCAGTAATGGGAAACTGCTTTGTCTGACTGTCAAAGTTTAATTTCAGCAGGATTACGACTTGAAAAGGAAACAAACAGCAGAACGACCACTAACCTGTCGGTGCAATCAAGTTTCACAAAAGCATGAGAAAAACCGTACCCCAGCCGATAGGGCATGGAGATGCATTCTGATATTATATCCTTCGAAAGACTTTGTTTAGGTAAAGCCTTAACTTGATTAATGAAAGAAATCGAAAGATACCTCTTCTGCAAAACTTTCATTTCGGTCGTATTTACCAGCATCCTCTTCCTCCACAGCATCAGAAAGCTGAACTCCCTCATCAGATGACATCGTTCCTGCGAGGTCACGGTAACTAAATGGTATCTTTGAACTGTGCGCTTCCAAATTGTCTTAAACAAATAAAGTATTGATTTTTATTCATAGCGAAATATAAATTTCAACGAAAATTTGCCGTTGTTATAGGCACAACGCGTTTGTTTAAATCAATGTTGTCACCGAAACCACAAGTCAATCGTTTGAAATGGCGGCGGCATTAGCACCGATACATGATAACCATTCGCAGTACAGGAAACGTACAACATACCCACGAAACATGGCTTTCACTCCACTGGCTCTTTCTAGAAAAATAAACGTTGGAACGCCACCTGTTTCTGGAGCGTTCACCGAAAAATCCTTAAAGCACGCCACGCAATTTCGGGTGTTTTATGATCGTGGAGATTTTCCTCTTGCTCTGGAACATGATAGTAAAGGTAATAAAATTGCATGGAAGGTGGAAATCGAAAAACTGGATTATCATTATTATCTACCGCTATTTTTCGAGGGCCTTGCTGAAACAGAACATCCCTTCGAGTTTTTCGCTCGTCAAGGTGGGTAAACGAAATGACGCGCTCCCAATTTTAGGCGTTCATGATTTACTGGAACATGGAGGTGGTCGCGTATTGAGTGTTGTTCCGCAGTTGATAATACCGATCAAGAATGCTTTGAACCTGAGAAACCACAAAGTTTGTTGTGCTGTGTTGAAGGCCATTCAGCATCTCGTCGTATGTGAAGAACTAATTGGAGAAGCTCTGGTTCCATATTACAGACAGCTACTACCTGTTATGAACACTTTTATCAACAAGAATAAAAACCTGGGTGATGGAATTGATTATAGTCAGCAAAAGCGTGAAAATCTCGGAGACCTAGTGCACGAAACGCTTCAACTTTTAGAAAAACATGGAGGAGAAAATGCCTTCATCAACATTAAATATATGATCCCCACTTACGAATCGTGTATGCTGCAGTGAAGCAACCTTCATTCAGTTTTTGGCAGTTAATGAAGCGAACCGATCCGTGTACAGTTTGTGTAGTTTAATAAGCAGAGAACAAAATATCGTGATATTATATTATTACCTGGACTATGATTTCGTAATTTTAAATTTTTAGCTAATAAAACTCATTTTCAGACTCGCTTTTCTGTTTGTCAATTCATTTTACCCTACCGCGAAATCTCGCCTTTGTAGTAATGTGGAATCATGGGTTATTCTATGCGGAACGGAGTATAACTAGCAGATTTTTGTACAAACCCATAGCTTGAACAATTTTGGTTTTGTGCTTCAATATTGTGAAATTTTGGCTCTTAATTAAGCCAGAAGTAGGTTGGTCCACGCTGCTAATTAATTTAAGTGCATTGGACATGTGGTCGTTGCCTATCATTGATACAAAGTGTGTGCATCGGCCACTTTGATGCACCTAACGAAGCAAAGAACCTATTACGTTTTTATGTGCGTATCTTTGCGTGTGAAAATGAGCTTAAAGTGGTGTTATCCTCTTTATTGAAGACGAGAAAACACAATTACAGTCTTTGCCTTTGTATTTTAGGAGCTAGACACCATAACTATGGTGTTGTGCATGCCCACAGGTTGGTTTTCCTAGCATGCACTCTTCTGTAGCGCACGTATCAGTTGAAAGGTGGATCAAAGTGTCCAGTCTATAAAGCGGAGAAAGAGTATATTTGAGGCCTAGGGAATCCTGCACCGCGATGTTTGAAGACTTTAGGTGATAGTACTAAATATTGTGGCCAATGGCGTTTATTCTTGGTGTTGGTTTTTAAATATTGCTTGTTACTTACGATCTTGGGGTATTTTATTTCAATTTTAATCGCTGCTAACATCAGAACACGTCAATGCAAATTTAATGGTTGTAGAAACTGAAACTGAATTGTAGTCTGGCTGGTATTTGTCAACCCCCTCTGATAAAGGACATCGCCATAACTTTATGTTACAGGAGCATATGGAAACACCTGTCGATACTGATGAATACTGATTTAAATTCTCAGATACTGAGGCCCGAGAGGTTGGACGTCAAGCTGCATGCACTATTACCGATATTCATAATAGATATCAGTTGGAATCTATCGCGTTTACTCCATCAGACTCAATCAACTCTTCGGAGACATCGATAGTAGAAAACATAAATTCATCGGGCATCCTCAACACGAATAGGTCAGGTGCCGCAACCGTAAAGAAGAACACTGCGAATTGTGGCATTGTACACTTTTCCCTTGGGGGAAAGCCATATGTCATGGCGGCGCCACAAATGATGAAAGTTCATAAAAGCTGTTTTGACTCTCACGATTCTTGAGGAGACCTCCTCCCCAACACCGCCGAGGTACTTGGCGGAGGAGTGAATGCAAGTATAGGCTTCTGCCAGTTTTCAAGAAGTACCTTGAACTTTGAAGGTGCAAAGCATATGCTGTATCTAAATAAATCAATCGCCAGGTGGTTTAACGAGCGTTGAACTGCCCGTGGGTTGCCACTCAGCAAAGTGATATCATCACCTGAGGAGTTCAACTCCACCGTCTAAAAGATCAGATAGGGCGTTCCATAGAACATCCTCTATGACATTCGAAAATAAATGAGAATATAGGACAACTATGTCGTACTCCGCTGGGGACGACGAAGAGAGGCGAGAGCTTGATAATAGCTCTAACTCCATCTGATGTATAATAGTGCAACTCTTTGAGGACCCACACCTACTTTGCAGGGGCTCCATTTCTCAAAAAACAGTGTCATAGCGCAGACTAATCAACGAAGTCAGGCTGCGCGACTGTCCAAGAACACGATGGTCGTTGGCAGAACGGTAGTTGACGATTTAATCGACACATCCACGACCAGTGTAAAACCCAGTCTGTTTCCTACGAGTTCACCTTTCACGCGCGATGTAAAACCTGCAAAGAACCACGGACGAAAACAACTTTTGCGCCATTGGGATTAGGTTAATATCCTCTATGGTCAGCGCAGTCACTGCGCAAGCCCTTTCTGAAGATACGGACAACAATGAACTCCCCCTCATGAGGAGGGGAATTTCTCACGGTACCAAATCTTCGAGAACAGCATTTGAAGTTCTTTACCAGTTACGCTCCTTTGTCTTTAAAAAGCTGGGAAAATGTCATCGGGGCTCGGCGTCTTAAGGCTCAGATTTCCCCGAGGATCTCCGCCCTAGTTGGTGGATCTATTGTAATAAGTCGCCAGACGCTTGGCGGAATAGCTGAGGGACAGCTAAATTTTTCTTGAAAGTGCTCTCTCCAGCGTATAAGACGTCGCTGCATGTTGTGGACAGCTGAACCGTCAAATGCACAGATAGTTCCGCTCACACTCAGAGCTTTTCCACCGGTAGTTCAGATGAGATGAAACAGCTTGTGGGAATTTCCCGTAGCAGTAGCATGTTCCATTTCAAAAAGTCGATGAGACCGCCAGATCTCGCAATCCCTGTGCAAGTTTGCATTGAGTTCACGTCTCGTTACGAGCCGTACTTCAATATACTTGCTACTAGCCGCGATTAACTGGCTTGCCTCAACAAGGCACGGAGACTCAACAGAGATCCAGGGCGTCACGAGGGCATGATCCAAACCAAAACTAAAAGACCCAACAGAATGCGAGGCATTGTTGATGACGGTTCAGGGTGCGTTTTGAACGCTGACTAAAGTACAAAGACGGCTTAGTGCATACAAATGCATCCTAATCGAGGTTAATGCTCCAGTGAGACTGGTACTCTTGTAGACACTAATATTGATTATTCCATACCGCCATCACCAGGACAGCTCAAGGCATTCCCGGAGCCGGGTAGTTTTTATTGTTTTTCCATATCCCATGTGGCTAAACACTGTTCCATTAACCCACTTGCTTCGTGACAATCCAAGCAAAAGCGCTTGTGAATGGCCCACGAGAATTTTTGCACTACACAGGCCTTATTGCATTCAACGCTCTTTTTACACCCAGACCCGTATGCCACACTTGGCATGGCGGTAGATACCTTGGATTTTGCTATCAAACCGATCCAGAGACAAAGGCTTATAGGATTAGGGTTTTGCTTTGGAAGAATTAATGGCACGGAATCAAAATATGATGTGTTTGACCAAGAACTGTTGGCAGCATAGAGCATTATTAAGCGTTTCCCATATGCATTCCAGCATCGCCATATCATCTTTTGCACCGATCACACATTTAAGATAGGCGTTGCATATTAAGTCTTATTATTGCTTTCGCAAGAAGACAGAAATTTATACCATAACTTTCAGCTCAATACCAAATTGTGTCACACCTAAGCCGAGTCAAATTGTCTCGTTTAATAATTCATACGCAGAATAATGCCATGACGTCCCTAGCCTAATAGCCCTCCTGCAATACTAACCATTTTACAGGTCAGTCGTCCTCGCCCCTACGTCGTCAGGTGATTCCAACTAAATAAGCTGACAAAAGTCTTCGACAAATTCACTGGCTTGACTCTGCCAGTGGAACTCTCCATCTATCAGTGCCTCTCGTTGGATACACTGTGTGGACTTTAGCGTCCAGGTACTGCGGGCAGTTTATGAGTAGTCACGCCATAAGCAAAGATGTCCTTATATGGACCAAACAATATTTGCAGTGCCAATCATCTGAAGTTTGCGCGTACGTAGATTCTTCCGCCGTCACTTTTGGGATGCCTGATGCTCGTTTTGACCATGCACACGTAGGTGTTATTGATATTTCAAACACAATACACGGGCACAGCTATTAACTGGCGTGCGCCGATAAATTTGCTAGTGGCTGCTGTCACGGTCAGACAAATAACTTTCGTAGAGCGGTAGATGGCTCTAAATGTTTGTCCTTATCATCCGGCATCAAAAGGTTTAGTCGAACTTTTTAATCATCAGTACAAAGCGTCCTTTATATCTCCAGTTAGTGCAAAGCATTAACGCTGGTTACACTCTGTACACCAACTTGTATAAAAGACCCAGTGTCCCGCCGCAGGAATTGTCTTCGGCGAAGCAGTATGGCTGCCTTGTTAATCCTTTATTTCACGGTATTCTGACTCACTCGATATACAGACATATGCAACTCGCCTGTCCAAATGCACGTAGACTCTTTCTTCCGCACGAGCCCGATCACAACATGTAATAAGTGCGACCAAACTCGTGATGCACTCGCGTATGAGCAATCATGTTGGTTCGTCATGCAAACCACTGTAGGAAAATAAAAAGGCCCATTTTGCGTGATTTCTCATCCCTTCAAGGCTGATTAACGTGGCCACGTCGATACGGCTAACAGATCGTATCGAAGTTCCATAACTTGGTGACAACGTAGTACCCATTAGCGGCTAGTACCTCATCAGTATATTTCCTGCGCACCTCAGGAGACGGAGCAGCTCGGGATTTGGGTCAACATGTTGCATGAATAGTCCTGAGTGGCAAGGCCGAAGAGGCCGTTTCAGAGTTGATTCAGATTAATAACCAAGCTGACTTGGCGCAAAGGTATGAAGTAGTTAGCTTCGGTTTTGGCCTCGGTTGCTACTTCTCACCTTCTTGATTGAAGCCCAAGAGACGAAAATGTCCGTGAATTGGGGACGCTGAGAGATACGGCTTAGAACCGAAGTCATTGGTGCGGATAGAACTGCTCACTCTTAAAAACACGAAAGATAAAACCAAAAAATCAGAAAGTACGTACAACGAAAACATGCAAAAATTGTTTTATCGCGTTTTATTATTTTTTCTCTTATCCATTTTCTGTAAAGTTCTGTTCAGCTATTGTTGCATTCACACCATGCTTGTTCTCGAATCGGTGTTATATATATATATATATATATATATATATATATATATATATATATATATATATATATATTAGAGGTTAGAAGGCGTTCGCTGAGTTATAACGTTTCGATCCAAACTAGAACTCGTTGTCAAACAAGCCTTCCCCACTCGGGGTACGACCAACGGAGACAGATTTCTCCACTCTTGTGCAGACAACCGTTTACTCCTGTCTAGCAAAAATTTCCGACACCGTTCGCATCCCACAGCGATATGGTGTTCTAACTGGATGAGTAGTTTCAGTCAGATGGACCAGCCGCAGTAAGCTACCGTTGGCGAGGACTATTCATACACCGCGTTGGCCCGAGACTCGTGCTGCTTCGTCTCCTGAGGTGCACAGGAAATATCTTGATGAGGCGCTGGGGCTGTCAACTGAGTTGCGCCAGTCAAATCTCTCATTTATGTTTCACTGACATAGCAGACATCAAAGACAACTGACCCCACCGTCAGCGCCAAACACGCCTGTTGACCGACCTGTATGATAGTATGTGTATTGAAGAAGCTGAGATTCAGAGGTAGACGACTCGGGGCCATTGAAAGTTGGTAGAAGGGGCAAAGACATCATTATGGGGAAAGACAATACAGATTGTGAAAGAGTACTGGGACAAACCAGCCACCTAGGAAGCCGTCCGTTGAATCACTAGGTGATCAGACTCAACTCCAAAGTAATCACTTGTATTTTTTTAGTTTCAAACATTACCTGGACACAATAGCTGTTAGCACAAATTACAAAACCTATTTGGCTTTTTAAAACAATAGCTTGGTATACAGGCATGAGAAAGATTATGTTGTACTTGTTATCGAGTTACTGACCGATGAAAAAGTGGGTTAAGTACCTGTTGCCAAAAGGGTCAGAGGTTCGATTCCCAGATTTGTGGATCACTGTGGTGGTCGACGGCGACTAGCTGCCGCCCGGCTAGTTACCAAACCTAACCTCCTCCAGTAATCTTTTCTCGCTCATCTCGTATACGGACAGCAAATTATTCCTATCAGTTTTCTGCTGCTGGGTGTTGCACTTATTACTCCCGGACATTTTTTATCTTTTACTTCCTTTATTGATGAAACAACAATGTACGTAAATTTTCAGGAAGGGGGCCGCGGCCAGCAGAGGGCTGCCAATTGGGGAAGTTGGCCGTCGGCCGGAGGATTCGAACCCGCGACCTTCACGTAAAAACGCTACGACCTTATCCGTCTGGCCACTACGGAACGATCTCAATTTATGTTTCACCACCCTCCTACAATTTTTCTCTTCTCAAAAGCAACAGCGATGAACTAGCTCTGACGTTAATGTTCCTCTACATTCCCCTATTATAGTCTTATCTAACCATGAGAGTTAACATTTACATTGTATTTCAACGAAGAGTAAAAAAATTTGATCTCCATCATCATCATCACAGTTCAACGTTAAACAGCAAAGCAAGCCTCACTGAACGCTGCCTATTCCCCACGGTGACATGTTTCTATAGAAAGCGTGAATATCCAAGGGGAACCGGCAGAAGACCTACTCAGGCAGGAAAAGATAAGATGATGCAGTAGCCAGCACGCGAAACACAGTTGAACTGTACAAACGCACGTGTTTTCAAACATTCGGATTCGATAGGAAACGACAACACGATCGCCATTATTCACGATTCACTGCCATACACTTCACCGTCCCCAGCTAGCTAGTTAACGAGACTTTCGGAACCCAACCACGAAGACGTGAGATATCTACGTTTTCCAAGTCCGCCGTGCATTTTCTCATTCCGATTCGCCACGTGTTGTTGGCCTCCACATGGCTTCCTCCACTCCGAGGGAGGAACGCAAAACAGAACACTACGGCAGAGGAGTGTTCGCCAAATGCAACACAAGACACATAATACTAGATCCCCGAAATCCACATTACTCACCCGGTCACTCCAACCAATCCTAGCCATACTACGTAGATATCGGTAGTCAAAAACCTCCAACCGACGAACATCTCCCACACGCATACTCCATGTATTCAAACCAAACAACAGAAATGAGAGCACTGCGGCACAGTGCACACGGTATATCTTTCAGCTTCAGAGAAGTATCAGGCCGACGCCACAAGTGCTTCAGTCCGGCGTAAACTGCTGGGCCTTCAATACACGCACGTTTACCTCTACTGCCGTGCTACCATTGTTCGACAAGCAGCTACCAACGTATGTGAAACGGTCCACAATCGTGAAAGCCTCTCCGCTCAGCACCAAGCTCGGCACTGCTGTCGTTCAGTCCCGCAACAGCACATTGCACCTTAAAGGTGCAAAGCACGTGCCAAACCGAGCAACCGACCTCGAGAGTCTATCTAGTGCGCGTTGCGCATGGTCCGCGTATTCGAAACGGCACACAACGTCATCTGCTTAATCTAAATCACACAGCTTCCCTCCATTTCCCAGTTTGACTCTTACATCCCGGAGGCCTCCTAAAGCATCTTCCGTCACCTCGTCCATGACGAAGTTGAACAGGAATGGAAAGATGGGACACCCTTGTCGAACGCCACTAGTCGTTTCGAATGAACTTGATAGTTCACCGTATACCCTAACGCGACCACAGGTGTGCGAACTCAATGCTCGCAAAAGGTTCATGAACTTCGCTGGCATACCCTTCCGGTAGAGAGCACTGAGTAGTGCTGGTCGATCCACTGAGTCGAACGCTCCTTTCAAGTCGAGAAAGACTACGACCGTAGGGCGCCGGTGTGTGTGGTGCGTCTCCAGTAACTGGTGAAGAGTGAATATTTGGTCGACGCAACCTCGACCCGGCCGAAATCCGGCCTGTTGTTCACAGATATTACTCTCGCAAATCTGTGTCAAACGGCGCAGCATTATCAAAGCTAACATCTTAGTAACTACCGGAATTAAAATAGTCCCACGATGATCGATACAGCAACTCCGTGTGCCGTTCTTGAAGATGGGTACAATCAGTGACTCACCCCACGATGACGGAATACGCCCCTTGTTCCAAATATCACAAAGCAAGGAGGTAAGTGATTTCATCAGCACTTCTCCACCCAATTTGAAAAGAACTGAGGGGAGTTCGTCCGGACTAGCCCCTTTTCCCTCCTTCAGAAATCGAATAGTCGGCTCCATTTCCAACTCCGTTGGAGGTCCACAGACACCTCCCAAGGATGCGCAGCTCCAGACGTTGGCCTAAATAAGTTAGCGTACGACCAGCTAAACTGGTCCTTGAAGTGCTCAGCCTAACGGTTCAGCCTTTGTTGCTTACCATGGATGAGCTCTCAATTCATATCGCACACGACTTCACTAACCGAAGTCCGCCGCCCACTGCTGTCGCGTATAAGCTTAAACAGTCTTTGACTGTTACCTGAAGCGGCCGCTTCCTCCATCTCTTCAGCTACGTTAACCCACCAGTTCTTACGGTCATCCTTAAGGCTTATCGTCAATCGGCGCTGCAACTGTCGACGCAGTTGGGAAGCTGGCGTTTTCGCTTCATCAGACCCAGCGGCCCATGCGGGATCCAGTGTCTCTAGTGGACGCTAAATTTAGGACCATAGGCAAAACCTATTGTCAAATGCATTGCCTGATTGATTTGATCCCACTGCTGGTCGGCGTTCTTAGTTCATCGGATAGTTTCTGCTCACAGGCGTTGTGGGTTTGTGGCCTGCGTCGATGGCCGTTGAGATGCAGCAAAAATCGCATTAAAACTAAGGTGTAGTCTGACTCGACGTATGTCATCCAGTACAACTTACAGTTCCAGACAGAATCACACCAATGGCAGCTTACTGTTGTATGGTCGATCTGACTCAGAGTGCCTGTCGAGTTAGAGCGCCATGTCGCCATGCGACGCGAACTCTGTCAGAAATTCGTACAAGACAGAAATAAGTTATTGGCCGCATGGAAGTAGAGAAGTCCTTGTCGTTTTCTGTTCGCTGAGCAAGCAAGGTACAGCGCCCACTTGAACAGGCTTCCGATCCACTCAGTTTTCCAACTTGTGCATTAAAATCATCTGCTGCCACTGCAATGTCACAGCGTTTGCTCTTCCAAACAACAGTGACGAGCCCGTCATTAAACTCGCGTTTTTGCATGTCAGCGCTGCAGTCTGTTGGGGCATACACGATGACAAGTAAACTGCATTTAACACAACTATCCTTCCGAACGACTCTTGCAGTCTGACTGTTAACTAGGATCTAATCGAAAAGGGCCGTTTGAGCCTTCTCACCCAGAACTACTCCTACACGGCGTTGAACTGCTTCGTCTCCTAAAGCATACAGGAACTATCCTGACGAGACATTTGGCGCAGTTAATCGAATTACTCCATTCGAATCTTGAATTCGTATTTCATTCATGCAGCAGACACCAATAGAAATTGAGTCCATTACCAGAGCCAAACATGCCTGCTGGCCAGCCTGCATTAAATTGCGCACATTGAAGGAACCGAGATTCAGCGGCACTGCATGGGACCTTGGATACCAGTCAGTCCTTCCGAATGGAAGAACGGTTTCCGGATAGCCAACGACAACTATACACTAAGATAACCTTGGATGAATTGTGTATACGGGATCGGATTAGGACCAATCAAAAGGTTTATGGACCGCTCGATCGGTAACCGGCTCTCAACAAACGAACTTCCGGCTTTTCAACATGCAGTATTTGGTTGTAAACGTGGTAGAGATGCAACTTCGGACAAAAGCCGAGTGGCGCCGGAGAAGCCACTATGTACACTTTCCCTAAGACTTCCATAGATTTTATCACCGTACTATGCAATCCTCAAGTTGCAGCGCCCTCGAAAAGCGACGCACCCTGCGTTCCTGTAGCTGAGGTGTCAAACATGCTAGCTGGGGATCTCAAATTGGGAAAGCGCACACACATTGCCTGCTGGGACGTGAAAGCGCTCTTTAACATCGGTGGTGAGGCCACCATGACATGCATGCCACATAGTCAGACACTCCATAACTATCGAGTTCGTCAATCTAATTGTGGAACACAGATTAGTTTCCCGGAATAAACGACAGCTGAGTGCTCTACCATAGGGGACCTACTGATAAATTCGGCTGCTACGGCGTCGCGACCGCTGTCACTTCCCGACATCCCATCAGACTGAGGTGACCCGTTTTCCTTCATCTCTGTTGGACCTGACAGTTGTTACGATCTATGCCCCAAGACCAACAAGAAATGAGCCCCACCGCTCGCTTAGAATATCCTAGGAGGTACGTTGGCGTGGTGCTTGAACGATGATCACATGGCACGTCAGATCGACTCCATACTGGCACGATCTTGTTGTACATCCTCGATTAAAGACTGCCGATCCCAGACATGCGGAGACAGGAAGAGCAACGACCACGTCCTCTGCCATGGATGCCTCAAGATCAACCTAGCCAATCGTAGTAAATCCTGCGCCCCGAAAAGGATCACCGTAGGCGCCATATGACCATCGGCAAAGTGGCAAGCGGTACGACAAGCCATCGCCACTCATCTAACGTTCAAACGGTCAGCCACTGAAGAAACACCAGTGGAACAACAATGAAATTCGCTGGGTTACTGTACGACCACAACAGAAAGACTGCATATCGGAAATGATACTCCAGTCTTACGAATACTTAATTAAGTGGATACCCAGACTTTTGACAAAAATCCACCTGCCCGGTAAGAAAGAATCTAAACAGCTGTCAGGCTGCAATTTCGGAAAATATGGAAGCAGAGACTAACCGTTGTAAATTCTTAAAACTTCGTCCCGCGGGTGGTACTTAATTGATGATCAAAAACAAGTAGAGAATAAAAAAAGTCGAGTTGGGAAATTGGTGTGGATGGCACCCGAAGTGAGGTGGATTTGGATTTCAGTCGGCCTTAGAGCGAAATAAGACTGGAGAAGTCGGTAGGCAAGATCGACATTGCAATTCAGTCCGTGAAAGTTATTGAGGTCGATGAGTTTCTGGCAGGTTTGCAAATGCAGAGTTTACGAACGAGCACCGCTGTATGGCTATGGTTTGTGACAGAAAATTAGCAATCGCGATCCTGAGACTTAAAGTAGCGAATCTCATAGGGTCTTAGTAGATCAGGTGCGGCGGTAAGCGCAGCAACAAACAGCAGTCGGAACAAACCTGAACAAGATGATCGTGGTTATCGCTTGGAACGACCGAGACTAAATGGGCGCCCGATGTGCCTCTCTGTTTCTTTCCAACAAACAATTCGGGAATTTGGACCACTGGTACTGAGCACACCATCCAGATTAATCAAGGCGAACCTGGACTGGGTAATCGGTGCACCAGCAAATGCGACTAGGTGCCTGGACTATGTACAGTGAGGCACCTATGACCACACCGTTTCAAGGACATTTCCTTAAGAGGACCGAGCCTCCGAATACCTTGGTATGACCGGGAGTGGATGTCTTAAGCTCCCAGTAGGCCACTTACTCTGGACGCCTCTCGAAATGCTCCCAAATGACAGCGCGTCTCTACCAATCTCTACTGAAATCCTACGCACTTTTCTCTCGTATGGCTTCCACCAAAGTGCGATGGTGAAGGCGAATGCCTGGTACCCTAAAATCGAACTGAATGATCCTTGGTACTCGCCTTCGGGAGAGGTGGCTAAAGCATGATTTCAAACCAACGATGGGTGGTACATAGAGCATACGAGTGTATCAGCACTCCCACCTATAGCGGAATAATATAATGGGCACCCAAAAGCCATATGAATCGGGGAATCAACCACCGTTCCGCAATGGGTTACGCGACCCACGGATCGACCTACTGCCTTGTGGGTTAGACTGTTCGGTCAAAGGCTCGGGAAAGGGTTTCGTAAGCCGAACTTCTACTTCGGTTTCGGGGAGTACCCAACCCAAAGAGGAATTACGGATTCCGACTGATAAGTGGTGATATAGATAGAGAAACTATCATATGTAATGAACTGTACAGATTGTTTCTTTTTCTCTCCCGGTTTTCGTACATTGTTTCATGTCCATCGCCATGGTCCCGCTGGAACGTGATCTGTACAGATTCGTGCAACATATGTACAAAACAGAAACGAGAAAATATATGCGAATCGGGGCCAGAGACTAGAACACTTGGGGGATCCAATAAAGACTGATTAACGATTTTTATGAAATTTATTTACATAAAATAAGCCACGCAAAATGAATAATTACAATACACCCTATTGAGCCTGAGCAGGATTGAGATTAGTAAGACCTGTACATACACAAAGGAGTCAGTACCAGCAGAGAATAGTAACATCGGTGGATCATAAACATTACTTCTTAAGGGTGAAAGAAAGTTTAGGTCTGACACGTTTTTTGTTCAAGATAATTTCCTGTTCCCGTTTGATACGTTTTAGTTCTTCCGCCTCCTGACGCTGTCTTTCTTCCAGTTCTCGTAGCTCAGCACCATAACGTTTTTGTCGTTCCTCTTCCTGTAGTTCAAAAAGGCCAACAAATTTAGTTTGCACAAAGGGATTTTACCGACGGACCACAGGAGAAAATTAGTATTTCACAAGGTTTTTTCGGTAAATTCGCAAGGTAGATAAATAATAAATAGACTATGGCTTTATAAAAAAAATATATCCATAAAAGTGCACCGTTTATAACATCCTAATTGTATGCGGATTCGGCAGTCTTGATTCCCCCCTTGTGAGGTGCATATAAACGCTACATTATTAAAGCTTTTATTCACTATTTGTGGCAAAGCCGTACTTGCATTATTCTTCTATATTGTGTTAATACTCGAAAAGTAGTTAGAGTTTTACTTCCAAGGTGTTCTCCCAAAATTGAAATGATTTTTTCATTCGTATTCATTAGATAACAAAAGCGATATCTTTTGCACCTTTGGACAAACCTATCAAAGCTACATAAACCTCTCTTGACATCCTACCAGAAAACGTGCGGTGAACTGGTTTCACCTATCAACACAAATTCCACTTTCAAATACTGAATTTGGTAGTCCAGTTTATTTTATACCAACTGACTATCATCTCTGAAAACCTGAATTGTAAATACAAGCCTTGGTCTACCATTTTAAAGCAATTAATTTTGTTCCACGTTCATGGATGGATATTGTAGGAGGGGTACATCCTATGTTGCTGCCGTGAACAATTGAAACCGTGACAAAGCTATTACTACACAAGATCGCAAGAGTTTAGCTCTGACAGCTAGTCGGTTTCTGCATCCCTTCTCAGGTGGCTCTGGGATTTGTCAGCACCAGAACAACAAAGCGCCCTTTTATTTAGAGGTCAATGATTCACTAGTATTTATTTTCTTCTGTAGCTAGCATTCATTCGTAGACTGCAGAAGTGAGTACTATGGATTTCCCCTAGTCCATTTCAATTATTAGGATCTCGTGTTTCTAACATCTGGTTTGAATATCTGTTTTGGTCCCGAAGACCGCCTCTCTGGGACGGTGGATAGATCGTCCATTCAGTGAATACAGAGAGCGATGACAGCCAATAGGAGTTCGGTAGTTTATTAGTTTGAAGGAATCTTATGTCTATGTGAAAACTTGAACTCACCTCAATCCGTCGTTTTTCTTCCAGCTCTCGTTCCCTCTCGCGAATGAGACGTTCATTTAACTCCTTTTTACGTCTTTCTTCTTCCTACAAAAAAAACATTCGGGGTAGATTGATTTTTTGCAGCAAATGTGCATCTCACATTCAGCTTTGTTAGGGATTGCCGATTGTCCGTGGCTGCAATGTTAAACGAAGGATGTGAGGGCGAGAGAACCCAGCGATCTAGTACGAAAGAAGTTACTCTGACATTATTTAGAATATTTTCCGTACCACATGGTTTTTCAACTAATTTGCTTGCAGCTGATCTCTCACCATTCCCCGCTTATTTCTCCATTGAGTACTAGGTGCCGTGAAATGACGAAGAACAGCAGAGCACACCAGAGCAAGGATAGCGACTGTATAAACTGAACTGAGCTGATAAGCAAGTGTGGCACTGTTATGTTCAGCAAATGAGGGCAACAAGAGTGGATATTCCGGGAGGATTTTCGGTAGATCAACCTCATTAGGTATTCTTATGCGTGAGACATACCGGAATGGGTACGCCTTCTTGCATCCTCTTGCACAAATATAGGAATGACATGGAACCCCACACATTGTCTCACTGAAATGTGGTAGCAAATATACCGGGAGATAACAAACTGCTGTTTACTACCGAGGAGGTAAATGGATTTGGCATTTGAACATCTGGTCTTCGAGGCAGCAGGCCAAATGAAAACCACCGACCAATTTTGTCAACCATGGCAACGATATGCGCTGGTTTTTGAATGCCACCTTGAAGCACCGGGTGAACAAAGAGTATTTGATTAAAAAGCTCACGGCAGTGTGTACAACAATCAGGTAGATAAGGTGAGATGTCTAATGAAAGGACACTGCGAACACCAATCTGGCAGTCCAGCTGCACGAACTCGGACAACTCCATCGGGATTCGTATACATATACGTCCTGTCTTGGACGAGCCACAGTGATTCACTGACCACTCAATATCCCCATCGAAGAACAGGGCATATCAAGCAGCTGCAGAGACATATAGAACAGCCTCTATTCTGGAGCATATAATACACGACCCAATCACCTAAACCTATACAAACAATAATTTTTTTGACAATTCGACCCTGAAGCCTAGCACCTACGCCTAACTTCAGCGTTACTAAATTTCCCCACCATGTCATAGCAATACCTCAAAGATGTGGTGCTCAAACAAACAGCCTTTGAATACCTTCCGTTAGCAACTATCATCCTGTATAACAAGATCAATCTCTTAGCTCCAATGAAAAATAAATCTTTCGTCGAATCGGATGTCACGCCGACGGTACAGATGCTTAACAATGCTAAAATTCAACCGAGTCTTTCGTACACGTGACCAGGGTTCATCTGATATACAGCCACACAGGGAAATATGACTACTCAAGTAACTAAAAACATCTGCTTCGCCCAATACTTCCCATACAAGAATAAGATTCAATTTTCATCCAAACCAGTTCCGCAGCATCATTTTAAACTTTGAAGGTGCAAAACGTATCCCATGTGAAGCTAAAATGTCGTTGACATGGTTGGAAAATGCATACAACCTATCTGAGGCCTACATCCAGAAGCAAAACACCACCTGCATGTCCTAAGTCATGTAGTTTCCAAGCCTGTGTTCCATCCGGGACTCAGTGGTTGTTAACCGTGAACATGGATCCAAGCTGACTGATCAAGCGACCGCGGACAAGCAGCGGTGATGTCGAGGGCGTGATGAATTCCAGCCTGGCAAGCGTCCTCTCAACATACTACCACAAGTTTGCAAGTGGCACTGTGATTGGTGAGTATTAGCTGCCATTTCGTAAGGCCATTTACATTTACCCTGTCCCATCGAACCGGCAAGGGTTATCAGGAGAGGCGCATGAACCGACCAACTGGCTTGGAACAACGCTGCTATCTTCCAGATCGCGACTGGTTGCACAAGATTCACCCACGAATAGACAGGTCCGAGTGGTTCAACATCTCACAGAGGAATCATGGACGAAGACGGATAATCAACAACCTTAAGGAAGATTCTTGAAGTATTGGTGTCCAAGATGTAACCTACCTTAGCCACTATTTTTCACAGCGACAACCTTCTTCATGTCCTACACTTCGTAATCCATCAATGCTCGTCATTTCTAAGGCCAGCTGAATTCTTTATGTATTGCAAATTTCATTTTATGTGGTATTCGGAGAGGCGAGTCTGCGGGCATCTAACATCAACATAGACAGAAAGTGCCCATTGTTTGTAAGGCCTTTATGAGGTAGAACTCTATGTGGTATCCGCCGCTGCGTGCAAGATTTTTTCCATCGCTTCCCAAAGGCTGTTGTGATGCCAAAATTCCCTTGTTGACAGTCACAGAGAACGCTCGGAACCGGTTTCGAATCAGCAATTTTTCATGTCCCAGCAATTGCAGACTACGCCGAAAAAAGCGAACACGTATCAAGGCGTGATCTGCGCCCGTAGGCGTGGGTAGGAATACTCGAAAATATTCGACCGCCGCACACCAAAAGTCCAGGTCTACCGAACCAGTCGTTTAATCTTTAAAACAAAAACTGAATTCAGAGAACCTACCGTATTTGGGTTACAAACTGCTTATGCGCACAGATAAACTTTAGTACCCGCCGTTCCCAGTGGTAAGTGTTGGCAGGAAGACGGGTCAAAGTGGTTCACAACAAGGTACAGAGAAATGCAAAGTATAATCAGTAGTTTTTTGGTGGTAGACAGCCACCGCTGTAGCCCGGCTCGTTGCCACACCGGATCCAGTGTGAACTTATGTGGTTTTATGTCACTCCGAATTTCTGGGTCATGGTTGCTAGTCGCTCCCCCAGGGTAATAGGCCCTAGTCGCTATGGGACATACTCCTTTCACTATATTCATACCTCAAGAATGTAATAAAAAAACAAAAAATCATAGGGTTGAATTCCAGTCTGAGTTTAAGAGATAGTTGGGGAAATTACATATAGTCGCTAAGCACGGCAGTTGAAGGTTCTCTTGTTTCCGAACTCTTTCTCCACGTAGCTGATTTTCTGACAATCAATTATTCCTTCGCTTAATCTTCAGACACAAAATGACAAGAGATAACAAAGAAAACCGAAGCACACCAGTACGAGGCCAATGGTCGGCTAAACTGACGCAAGCGTATTCGTAAATCGCGTGTATCTTACCAAGAATTCTGATACTTCTATCAACCCAGGAAGAAGTTGCTTTGCGAGAAATGACTTGTCGTAATAATCCAGATTTTGTTTTAAAGTAAAGGATTAAGCAGATCAAACAATCTATCAAGAGCAAAATCCGCCAACAAAGAAGGACCTGCGGCAGAATACATGCAACGGACAAAGCAACCTTGACAACGAGTCCTAGTTCGGATCGAGACGTCACGATAAACGTATTAACTCAGTGTACGCCTTCTTAACTCTAAATATATATATATATATATATATATACATACTACAATATATATAATAAAAAATGTATATTATCTTAAGCGGTGGTGGCCAAGCGAGGAACATCAAGGAGTTCTGACGTGAGCGTCGCGTGTTCAAACCCTCCAACCGCCTGGAACATCCCGGTTGGGAATCTACAATCCCTTTTCCAAAGATAATGCACTCCAGCAAATTAATAACAGTAAAAAAGGAAGAAAATAAGAAAAGTCACAAAATACTCACTTCTCGACGTCTCAAAGCTTCCGCCTCTTCACGGGCCCGACGTTGTGCCTCTTCAGTTCGCCGTTTTATCAGTTCCGCTCGCTCAGACTCGACACGCTTTTCTATCTCTGCGGTGAACTCATCACATCGCTCAACAAGAAGCTTGGCAAGTTCGGCATCAAGGTAACGCTCCAAGCGCCGAGCAACCTCTTCCTCGAGTAGTTTCGATTCTGCCCAGCGTTGGCGTCTAGTTAAGAAATGAAATCATCATCACAGCTCAGCGTTAAACAGCAAGGCAAGCGTCACTGAACGCTGCATTTTCCCCAAACTTATGTTTCTATAAAAAAGTGAGGATCCAAGGTGAACTGGGAGTAGAACTACATAGGCGGGAACAGAAAAGAATGCTGCAGCAGCCAATGTACGGAACACAATCTAACGGCACAAACGCACTCTTTCAATCATTCTGATTTGATAGAAAATGACAACACTTGCCACTGTCTGCGGTTCACTGCCATATCCTTCAGTGTCTCCAGCCAGCTAGTTGACGGGCCTTTTGGACCCCAACCAACAGGAAGTGAGACAACTAATTTACTTAAGTTCGCTGTCCATTTTCCCATTCCACGTTTCCACGTCACCTGCTGACTTGCCCATGGTTTCCTCCACTCCGTGGGAGGAACGCAAATACGGGAACGGTATAGTAGACGAGTGTTCGTCATACGCATACACGTACCCAAACAGCGCAGTCTATCGAGATTCATACGCTGAAATAAGGTATTCTCAGAATTGGCACATAATACTAGATCCCCGAAATCCACATTACTCACCCGGTCACTCCAACCAATCCTAGCCATACTACGTAGATATCGGTAGTCGAAAACCTCCAACCGACGAACATCTCCCACACGCATACTCCATGTATTCAAACCAAACAACAGAAATGAGAGCACTGCGGCACAGTGCACACGGTATATCTTTCAGCTTCAGAGAAATATCAGGCCGACGCCACAAGTGCTTCAGTCCGGCGTAAACTGCTGGGCCTTCAATACACGCACGTTTACCTCTACTGCCGTGCTACCATTGTTCGACAAGCAGCTACCAACGTATGTGAAACGGTCCACAATCGTGAAAGCCTCTCCGCTCAGCACCAAGCTCGGCACTGCTGTCGTTCAGTCCCGCAACAGCACATTGCACCTTAAAGGTGCAAAGCACGTGCCAAACCGAGCAACCGACCTCGAGAGTCTATCTAGTGCGCGTTGCGCATGGTCCGCGTATTCGAAACGGCACACAACGTCATCTGCTTAATCTAAATCACACAGCTTCCCTCCATTTCCCAGTTTGACTCTTACATCCCGGAGGCCTCCTAAAGCATCTTCCGTCACCTCGTCCATGACGAAGTTGAACAGGAATGGAAAGATGGGACACCCTTGTCGAACGCCACTAGTCGTTTCGAATGAACTTGATAGTTCACCGTATACCCTAACGCGACCACAGGTGTGCGAACTCAATGCTCGCAAAAGGTTCATGAACTTCGCTGGCATACCCTTCCGGTAGAGAGCACTGAGTAGTGCTGGTCGATCCACTGAGTCGAACGCTCCTTTCAAGTCGAGAAAGACTACGACCGTAGGGCGCCGGTGTGTGTGGTGCGTCTCCAGTAACTGGTGAAGAGTGAATATTTGGTCGACGCAACCTCGACCCGGCCGAAATCCGGCCTGTTGTTCACAGATATTACTCTCGCAAATCTGTGTCAAACGGCGCAGCATTATCAAAGCTAACATCTTAGTAACTACCGGAATTAAAATAGTCCCACGATGATCGATACAGCAACTCCGTGTGCCGTTCTTGAAGATGGGTACAATCAGTGACTCACCCCACGATGACGGAATACGCCCCTTGTTCCAAATATCACAAAGCAAGGAGGTAAGTGATTTCATCAGCACTTCTCCACTCAATTTGAAAAGAACTGAGGGGAGTTCGTCCGGACTAGCCCCTTTTCCCTCCTTCAGAAATCGAATAGTCGGCTCCATTTCCAACTCCGTTGGAGGTCCACAGACACCTCCCAAGGATGCGCAGCTCCAGACGTTGGCCTAAATAAGTTAGCGTACGACCAGCTAAACTGGTCCTTAAAGTGCTCAGCCTAACGGTTCAGCCTTTGTTGCTTACCATGGATGAGCTCTCAATTCATATCGCACACGACTTCACTAACCGAAGTCCGCCGCCCACTGCTGTCGCGTATAAGCTTAAACAGTCTTTGACTGTTACCTGAAGCGGCCGCTTCCTCCATCTCTTCGGCTACGTTAACACACCAGTTTTCACGTGCGCTAGACAAACTCGCGACTGCTGTAACTTCATTCGGAATGTTTAGCATCTGTAAAGTGTGAAGTGCTGCTGCATTACTGGAGGACGGCGGTAGCAAACCTTTCCCAGCTTTCAACCTTCATTGATTTACCTTTGACAGAAACATGAATAGATCTCTCGCCAGGCAAAAACACCTTCAATTTCCTAACTACGTCATTACTGCATCTCTAAGTTGGTATCTGCGCCTATATATGTCGACTTGCTGTCTCCTCTCGACTTTATCCGCTTAATTTCTCCAACTAAAATTGCCAATTTGTGGTCGAAAGTTCGATCCCCCTCTTTAAATCATTATTTTATGCCTTTCACCACTTATCTAATAGTAACGATCCTCTGATTTTTGAATTATTACCTTCAAAATGATTTTCATAGACGCCAGTTACCAAATCACCATTCTTGATTTTAGAGATGGGCTACTGCACTTATCGTACACTTCGACCGTGGGATATGAAGCCAAGGCCGTCACCATAATCAGTAACCTTAGTAAACTGGCGCTACTCTACATGCACTACGATCGTCTTGGAAGTCGCGCGCACACTCTTGATCATCACCATCATCATTATCGTTCAGCGTTAAACAGCAAGGTAAGCCTCACTGATCGCTGCTTTTTCCCCAGAGTTACATGTTTCTATAAAATGAGTAAATATCCAAGGGGAATAGGGAGTGGAACCACACAGGACAACACATGGAACACAGTGTAACTGTACAAACGCACTATTTCAATCAATTTGATTCGACAGAAAATGATAACGCGATCACCACTGTTCACGGTTCACTGCCATATCCTTCAGTGTCTCCAGCCAGCCAGTTGATGAGTCTCTCGAACCCCAACCAACAGGACGTGAGACAACTACTTTACCTAAGTTTGCTGTACATTTTCTCATCCCACTATTACATCCATTCCCATAGCACTCTTTAGTATCACATCCCTGTCTCTTTTAGGCCTATTGGATTGACTCACTTCACCTTCCACCGTGTCAACATCCCAATCAAGAAACACTTTCTGACGCTACGACTCTGCCGGTTGGAATAAGTTGCTTGAGGTGTTATCCTTGAATAGACTATCCGATGTTTCGCTGTTTCTAATTTCTCTTAAGTTATTCTTCAAGGTATACATCTTTACAGTCCACACCTTGCCAACATCGGCAAACGACGATCCCCTGAGTGGTTTCAGCATGCCTGAAACCGCGCCGTTCGTTTGAAGAACTCGTCAAACTGCCGGTGGCGTCGCTCACCCAACCAAACATCCCGAAGCTAGAGACAAATGACCGCTGACCAAAAAGAGAGCTCAAGATCACTTCCTACATCAAAAAGTTCAACGTTTAGCCTTATCAGTTACCGGAAGCCGGTAATTCCGGTCCTCCTCAACTTTTCTCCCATTTGCAATTCCTCCGGCCTTCTGGTCTGCGACCGAGTGTTAAGGCCGAAGATTTGCCTCTGGGCTTGCCTCATACCTCAGTCTGACAGCCCTACTTCGAATGTCTGTCTTCTCTCACTCTTGCGGTCAGCCCACACATTCGAACCGCCTTTCGTCAACTCAGAAACAATTACCAGGGTAAATTCTGCGAAATATCTCGGGGCTATCATAGATACAAATATGAACAGTACTTTTCACGTTCCCACCTTTGTAAAGAATTTTCTACGGTTATTTCAAATCAGAAGGCCTCGATACTACGAAATGAAACAAAGCACCATCTAACATTCTGTATACCAATGATTCCCTAATCCTTTTTCACTGTTTTTCAATTACTTTTCCAGGCTTCCTTAAAAGGGCTTTAAAATTCTTCAACGGGTCGACAATTATTAGCCGTCTTTCATACCACCACAGCACTTATCCGCAAGTGGAAAATCTGTCAATAAAATACTCTCAGATTCTACACATCCTCTGCTCAGTGACCTTCCAAAGCATCGCTTTCAACAAGATCCGCTTTTCATTCCATACCCTCTAGAATCAATACCTATAGGAACTCCACTGTCCTATAGTGAACGCGCATCTTGACAAACTGTAACCGTATTTCCCCGGACTTCCTGAGCAACCTACCTTAATGTGCCCATATAATTCCCAATCGAGTTGATTTTCTCCTCCTTTTTACAAGGTCATGGGTGCAATTATTTAATTTTCCCCATGGTTTTGAATGAAATGTGACTTTTCCGTATTCAAAGGTCTAAACAAGACAAAACAATACCAACTCATCATCAACACCATCGCTCAGCGTTAAACAGCAAGGCAAGCCTCACTGACCGCTGCCTTTCCCCAGAGTTACACGTTTCGATAAAGAGTGAATATCCAACGGAAACAGGGAGTGGACCTACATAGGCAGAGAAAGATGGGAATGCTGCTGCAGCCAATACACAAAACATAGTCTAACTGTACAAACGCACGCGTTTTCAATCATTCTGGTTAGACAGAAAATGACAACACGGTCGATGCAACCTCGACCCGGCCGAAATCCGGCCTGTTATTCACAGATATTACTCTCGCAAATCTGTGTCAAACGGCGCAGCATTATCAAAGCTAACATCTTAGTAACTACCGGAATTAAAATAGTCCCACGATGATCGATACAGCAACTCCGTGTGCCGTTCTTGAAGATGGGTACAATCAGTGACTCACCCCACGATGACGGAATACGCCCCTTGTTCCAAATATCACAAAGCAAGGAGGTAAGTGATTTCATCAGCACTTCTCCACCCAATTTGAAAAGAACTGAGGGGAGTTCGTCCGGACTAGCCCCTTTTCCCTCCTTCAGAAATCGAATAGTCGGCTCCATTTCCAACTCCGTTGGAGGTCCACAGACACCTCCCAAGGATGCGCAGCTCCAGACGTTGGCCTAAATACGTTAGCGTACGACCAGCTAAACTGGTCCTTGAAGTGTCCAGCCTAACGGTTCAGCCTTTGTTGCTTACCATGGATGAGCTCTCAATTCATATCGCACACGACTTCACTAACCGAAGTCCGCCGCCCACTGCTGTCGCGTATAAGCTTAAACAGTCTTTGACTGTTACCTGAAGCGGCCGCTTCCTCCATCTCTTTGGCTACATTAACCCACCAGTTTTTGCGGTCATTCCTAAGGCTTATGGTCAACTGACGCTGCAACTGCCGATGCATCTTATTCATTTCCTTGCAGTTAGGTAGCTCGCGTTTTTGCTCCATTAGACCCAGCGACGCTTGCGAGATCCAGTGTTTTTGAAGAACGCTAGATCTAGGACCACAGGCGAAATCTGCTGTCAAATGCATCGCCTGCTTAATTTGATGCCACCGCTCGTCTACATTGATGCCCGTCGAAGTTCTTAGTCCCTCGGACAGTTTTGTTCGTAGCTGCTGCGAACAGCCGAATCAGACAAACGTTCGACAGCCAATCGGGCTTGTGGCCTGCGTCGATGGCCATTCAGCTGCAGCAAAAATCGCATTAAAACTAACGCATGGTCCGATTCGACGTACGTGGTCCAGTATGATCTACACTTCTGGACAAAACCGCGCGAACGGTAGCTTACTGCGATATGGTCAATCTGACTCAAAGTACCTGTCGAGCTAGAACGCCATGTCGCTGTGCGACGCGAGCTGTGTCGGAAATTCGTACTAGATAGGAATGAATGATTATCTGCACAGAATTGGAGAAGTCTTTCTCCGTTGTCTGTTCGCTGTGCAGGCAAAGCGCATCACCCACCTAAACAGGACTCCAATACACTCAGTTTTCCAACTTGTGCAATAAAGTCAACTGCTACCACTACAATGTCACAGCCTTTGCTCTTCCGAACAAGAGTGACGAGGTCATCGTAAAACTCGTCTTTCTTCATGTCAGTGCTGCAGTCTGTTGGAGCGTATGCTGAGATAACAAATAAACCACGCTTAACATTACTATCCTTCCGGACGCCGACTGATCCCCGCAGTCTCATGGCACACAAGCGACTGTTGACTGGGATCCCGTCCAGAATGGCTGCTTCAGCCTTCCCACTGAAGACTATTCCTACACCACGTTCACCCACAGCTTGAGCTGCTTCGTATTCTGAAGTGCGAAGAGAATATGTTGACGAGACATTTGGCACAGTTAGTTGAATTACTCTACTCGAATCCTGAATTCGTGTTTCACCCACGTAGCAGATATCAATCGAAAGTGAGTCAGTCCACTGTCAGAGCCAAACACGCCTGTTGGTCAGCCTGCATTAAAGTGCGCACATTGAAGGAACCCAGATGCAGAGGCTGACGAGGCTTGAGAAAATGTGAGCTAACAGACTGAAAACCACCTACTACACTACTTGACAATAAACCGTTGCGAGTATCGGGCGTGTTATCAATGGAGATTCTATGGGTAGGCAGAAGGGGCAAAGAGATTGGGTTGGAGACAGAAGGGATAGGTTGAATAAAAGAGAGGGAACTCTGAGCAGTACCATGCCTATTTCTACCCACCCTTCCTGCGCTCGATGCAATGGGCAGCGCGGTCCTGATTGTCCTGTGCGACGACCGATGCAGTATGGAATTATTTGTAGGCGTGTAACTCATGGGGAATAGTGGATGGATACTGCTAGGGAGTCCAGCCGCTAAGCAAAAGAACGATTAGGGATCTCAACCAAAGCCTTTGGTTCTGCCAAGAACCTGACTGCAAGGCAACGGGGAATAGCTGAGTGGAAGCCCATCTACTTGGGTCAATTAGTCTTCCAATCGTTTTTCCGACTGAGCTGCTAACTCATATCCACCCCCAACTTGGAGGAACCGGAGACTACTTCGTCAGGCCTCTACCCATTGACCTTCCAGGCATGATTGGATCTTCGGTTTGAGATAAGCCATCTTGTATAGCTCGTTGGATCATAGAGACACGCAAGCCGTCACACCACGTCAAGGTGTAGTCTCGTTGTGACAGTATACCTACTCGCTTTCTTCTCATGCTACAAACAGTTTTTTCCTTCCCGCCAGAACTACCAGAAAGATTTCCAAGTTTCTTCTAACTCGGATGTTTTTAAATCTCCCTATGCGGACCGCATTCCACCAATAGTCCCAAAAATGTGCTTCAGAATTAGCCCGTATACTACAGTGTTTTCCTTTCACAACCAAAGTACCTTTCCCTCTTCACGGAGCGACGCAATTATTTTAGCCAAAACATGGAGACCCTTCTGACCCCAGCAACCATCGCCTCATCACCCTTATTTGTGAAGTCTTCGAAGCCGTTATCTCTTAACAATTGCGTCCGTTACATGAACGCGAAGGTTTGACGAGTGATCGTCAATGTGGATATTGCTCCGGCTGCCCTACGGGCGACCCACTGGCTGTTTTCTCAAGTTTCCGGTCGGTGCACACCATAACCATGAGGACACTAATCTGGTCTCGATAGACATAAATAAAGGCTCCAACTAAGTTTAGCACAAAGGTTCGCTGTCGTTCGGGCTCCAGGCGGGTTGCATAGCGGATGTCATGTTTCCTCAGCAAGCGGACTTTCTCGGACTGAGTCGATGAGGTTCTGTGAATGCTGGTGTTTTTGAAGGTCCCATACGTGCGTCCATCTGTTTTCTCCTATTTATTGATGATCTCACACCAGCCGTCATTCCATTTCATTTGTTTGTCAATGGTGTCACTTTCCTTTGCTCCATTTCCTATTCTACCGCTCGCCAAGCTACTGACAACATTGTTCTCAGTGCATCCGCCGCTTCTGATGCATGAAGTATCTTGTGTCAGGCTTCTATCCACCGTCCTCGTTTTAATCCATTCCTCCCCACTCAACTTAGACATCCTGTTCTTCCCAGGTAAATACCGACTCCACTTCTCTTCGCCCTATTGAGTCAATTTCGTTGCTGGGTACACTCATAAATTCTTCACTTTGTTGGTCTCCGTTGGTGTTAGCATGCCCCACGCGCTGCGCAAAAGATTGGTTCTCCACTCCGAGTCAGACCATGTTTACACCGTCCACTTTTATTCGAAGCTCCAATCCATCCGACACTTGAATACTGCAGTCATGTGCGGGGCGGAGATCCACCAACCGCTCTTTCGTTTCTTGACCAGGCTTAATAAAAGGTCATTCGACTCCCCAATGATCTTTTCTTAGCTCCAAACTTGGAGTCCTTCGCTCATCATCGAGCAGCTGCTCCACTGGCTCTTTCCTGCTGCTATTACTTTGGTTTCTGTTCTTTAAAAGTCGCTTCCCGACTTTCTCCCGTGTCTCTCATTTCCCGGCAGTCATTCATCCATGTCAAGTACTCAGCTCTAGGGGCCCAACTTGTCTATCTGTTTTCTTTTATCCTCCGGGGCGCAAAGCTCTGGGAAACTACCTCGAACCGTCTTCCCAACAAATTACAATGTTTCTATTTTCGAGAACAGAGTTAACAATCTGAATCGTAATTGAATGTTTGTCCCATGGATCACCCTTTACAGTATAGTCTTTGACGGAGGTTCTCCCGTCTTACTTTAAATCCCTTTGGTACCGAAAAACTCCGCCGCTATCTGGCCTCAGCTAAGGTTCCTAGGTCACCAAAGAGGAGTCAATCGCCAAATAATCACCAGTGACGCCGTCAAAAACTTTACATCCGACAGGTACAAATATCGCAAAACTTACAACAAACGATCCTCCTCAGCACGCTGCTCCTCCCGACGACGAGACTCGTCAGTTTTGCTCTGCCTTTTTGATGACTCGTCGAAGGATGTAGATGCGAATGATGATTCACGACTTGCATCACTACTGGGTTTCCTTTGCCTGAAATTTAAATGTTCTTTCATTGATTGGACGTTCGAATACATTCAATTACAAATAACAAACCGTACTTATTCTCCCATGACACGGTGGGTTGTGAACTGGAATTTCTTAAACGAAGAGCATTAGTCTTATTATTCGTACAATTTCACATATACTAAAATTGTTCCCAACCTTTTCCTGGGACGGTCACCCCGCGATTTGGAGCGGGGAGCCGGAGACGGAGAACCGGCACTTCGCGTCATTTTTCACGAGCACTCCTACTTGGAGATCGAGATTCAACTCTGTTCAGGTTCAGTTCAAGTTAAATTCCAGAACGGCGCCGTGAAATGCCTGATCGCCCAGATTTTTGCACGGAAAGCTCCTCGGGTCAGACGGTACTTCGACAACAGGAGGACGGAAGCCCTTTTCGGACTATACGGTAACATTGGGAATCCTGTGTGTAACCCTAACTGTCAGACCCATCAACTTTGAAAGGGAACAATTATTACCATGCTTTCCCCCGGCAATTTTCATCAGCTCCCCAGCCCACACCTTCTCTTCCTTTAACACAAACAGTCATGCGTGACTAGCATCTCTATGAATTCCGAAACCGATCCAACCTAGATCACCTCTGGTAGCTTGTTCCAGTGTGGCATGTAATTTGCTTCTCAATCATGTATTCACACGCACGATGACGATCTTCCTCCCGGAGCCTCTCGTTATTTCATTCAACCTTATCGTTGATCTCGTAACTGAGTCAGGCCCTTGCCCACCACGACGGCGTTTTACGTTACCTCTTTTAATGAGTCTTTCAGGGGAGTACAGGTCAAGTGCTTCTAGCCTCTGCTCATGCCCCATGTATGTCAGCTGTCCAAGTCAGCATGTAAAAACATGTCAACTATGTTCAAGTATTTTCATATATTCTGCCAAATACTGCCTCATACCCGGTCAAAATATTCGAAGTCCGGCCGGACAAACGCCTTGAACAGCGATAGAAAAATTTTGGGCATCCTAGATCACACAGTCGTTGGCGTAAAGCTCACAATGACCTCTGTGCCACTTTCTCACCTTGCGGGCAAAGTTTGAAAGCCATGCTCTCTAGTGTTTTGAGGTCCAATGCTTGCTGTCCGTTCTATCGTGACCTGATTTGCCGGTGGATCTGTAGCGGAACATGGATTTGCTCCTCTCGATCGCTCGACTAATCGAAATTTCACTGCCCATCGTGGCAGCCATTTTTGCGTGGCTCACTCGCACACCCCTTTCAAATATGCTTAATTGCCTATCTCTTCCGATTGCCTTTTCATTGTACCGGTCGTGTGTCTGGGTTTTTAGTATTGCAACCGTAAAGAGCCGAGTATGACGAACAGATTGTCGCGACGGCTAAGGACAAAAAAGGTAACACGAGATTCTCGTAAAGACGATAGATCTTTCATTGAGCCGCTGGCAACCGCTCGAGTTCAAGGAAACACTCTGTCACACCGAAAACCAGTGAGCTTTATCCAGATACCCCCAGGATACCTTCGTTGTCTGGAGTGTCTAATGATTTGATGTCCTCTGCAGACATAAGACATGAATTTTCCAATCCGTCGGTTATATCGCTGACCTACATCCTTAGCAATAATGGTCTTAGGAGAGACCCATAAACCACCCAGCTGCGAAGCAATCCTGTTCGTTAGAAATCCCTCGGCTGTTACCCCGAGAGTTCTACCTCTCAGGCTAGGTTTTATCCAGCTATTCGCCTTAGCGTCTACCCCGAAATCCTTCACTTTTTTCAGTAGGCCTCTACTTTGCGGAGTCAAGGGCCTTCTGGAAGTCCAAGGAGAAAACTTCTTACCCTTTTCTTCCCTTAACCACCCAGTCAATCACTTCTTCCAGGAAGCCAATCAAATTGGTCAAACATTAAGGTATGCGCCAAAAACCACGTTGCCCTGCCATCGCCGACGTTTCTGAAGTTTCTTTGGACAGGACCCTTTCAAAGGTTTTCGCATAATGGATATCTGACTCACTGGCATATAGCTGCGTAGTTACCTCTGTTCGCATCGTTACGCACCGGTGACTGTCAGTGTCAACCAGCACACGGGAAGACGTCCTTCATACTGAAGTGCTTTAAAGGGCCGTGTATGGGGCTTCACCGAGACGTCCGCCAGCTGCTTGACCATGGCTGGGTAACCCTTTTAGGCTTTGTTGCCTTCCACCAGTCCAGTTGCTTCAAGCATTCCGCCAAATCTTTCCCGCGACTGCCTGGTTCCACATCTGCACCGTAATTGTGGCTTCTCTCGATGGTTGCCTCTCTGCAAATTGATCTCTCCTGGTGGTTTTCATTCCACCCACGGTCCTTCATGAAGCTCCCTTGGCTCCCACTTGGTGGCCCCAGCGATGCTCTGCTCCCAGGCATTGTTATACTGTCGCTAGATGCCTGACATCATCCGTCTCCCCAATGTGCACCTTGGGTGACCTCGGTAACCAACTGTATCCATAAATCTCGGAAATTTTTGTTTGTGTTTAACCGCTTTCCTGTCGCCACTTCTCCATCATGGTAACCCACTTTGCATGATTCTAAAGGGTGGTGCAAAGAGGCCTTCTATTATCTTTAATTGATCCACACTGACGACCTGCCTATCAGCCACAGTTCTTTGATTCTTACTAAAGCCAAAGGCCTCAGCCTGGAAGTCAACTTCTATCTAGCACCAAGAAGTTCTTGTATTTGTCGGGCGCTGCCACCCTCGAACAGCCGGTCGCACGGTCCTTACGGCATGGTCACCCCGACTTATTGGTGCTCCCAGCCGGCAGTTCCCTACGTCTTTTGGTTTCCTCGTCATCAACAACTCGAGGGCTGAATATTCCCGGCCGAATCCTCATCTAGTGGCTTGAACATTATGCTGAACCATCTCACCCTTTTATACGAATCCTGCCAGTTGATTCTTAAAACTGTCTTTCAGGGCTGCTCCGTAAGACCAGTCAATCTTGTAAGCTTTAAAACTCCCCGGTTGAGAAGACTACCCGTATCTCCTGTACAGAGAAAAGTAAACCGTTCCAGCGTCTCCACTGGGGTCGGCCTCGGGCTTCGGTATACGTGTGCAACTAAGATCCTAGAGCTTCCAGTTACGATGACGGTTTTTACAGCCTGTGATTCTGTGGCATCCAGTTTTTAGCATTTGTGAGCGTTGCACTTTTTAGCTAATAGGATTAAATTCCCAAACTCCAAAAATGGCTGATTATGCGCCATTAGTCCATTGTCTGCCTCCCGCAGTTGGAAATAGGGCTTCCTTACAGGCACCCCGACTACACGTAAATTCATCGGCTGTGACTCTGGCTACTTATTTTCCACGTTGCAGCAGTTGTCTAAGCCACCCTTATCACCTTCGTTGCCGATCTTTCAGCCACCCAACGGAAGGAGGCACCAAATGAACGGGGCTTATTCCCAAGAACTTTATCTTCTGTACCAGAGTCGAGGGCCCCACCCCCGCCTCCGCGCTCTCTGCGTCTCTTTCTTCGGTCTGCGGTGTGTACGAGTCAGGAGCAAGTTTTGACTTGGGCTATTCGATTACCCTGAATTCTTTCGATGATAAGCTCTATAGTTGACCTTCCACATCCTTCGGAAGGAAAGCACAGTTGAAAATTTGCCGATACTTTGCTTTTTGTTGCCTTACCTTGCAAAAATTATCTCAGTTTCGGTCCATAGACATTTTAGAGGGAACCATGTTCATCATCGTTACTGAGCACCCATATGGTAGCTCCATACACTTACTGCTCAATTACCAAAGAAGCGCTGACTTACCAGCAATCTGGATCATTTTCGCATGCTTTCTGTCAGATCCTGGTGCCTGAGTACACGTCTCGCCTAAAAAAGCCGTCTGGGATAAGACCCGACAGGCCATTTATTATATTGAATGTCTCCACTGGGCGATGCTATTGTTTTCTTTGGTCCATTGTGAAGAAATCTAAGTCAGAGTGAATTGTACGACCATACTCCTTCCCTCGAGCACCTGCGAGGCTGTCAGCTGTATCCATTTATTACAGGTGGTACTGCTTTTAAGCAAGAGATTTTAACAAACCTAAGCAGAAGCCAATTATTGCTGCATGCGAATTTAAAAAGCAACGGGCAACAAGCCAAGGGTATAAACGCTCTCCCATAATTCAGGAAACGACATTCATGTAAAAAACAAGTTCATCAATTTTTTGTACCAGCATATATCAGGGCAACATTGGCAATAAGCAGTGCTGAGTGAGCTAGCAAGTTAAACATCGGCGAGCAGAACAGTCAAAACTGCATTTTCCAATTGGCGGAAACGAATTAACATTTTGCCGGTCGAAAAAACAGCATTTGCAGTAATGTGGCATCGAACAGCAAACGGACCCTCCTGCGCTAAGTTTAGGTTTTTAATTAGTTGAGCAGATATTTTGGTAAATCATTTCGCAAAACCAGAACTGATCACTTCCAGGTCTCCATGTAACTCCTTTTTTAAAGTGAACTGACGGAATTACCCTTCTAACTAATTAAGATTACTTGTGTCAACAAAGAATGACGCGAAAAGTGGTTAAAGGCGATGGCCGATGAAACGTCCACTTTAATCCTCCATGTTTACTCACGGACCATCTGTAACATCTAATGGGAAATGTGCATCAGCGAGTGATTGTGGACTCAGATCGCAACTGGCGGGACCCGCCGAATACCAAAATAGATAGGATTTTTGGGAAGTACTTTTTACCTGTCCGTAAGTAGCGTGAGCATGAACCTTGTAATCCAGTTGCTTGAACCAATGAACACACCGGCCGACGAGTTGAACGGGTTGCCACGGCCGTTTCAATTTGGGCTGGTGGAAAGTTGGGTGTGGTGGAGGCGATATTAGGTGGCAATATTGCTGGGGTAGTATTGGTACTTTCTAACGCCCTTGCCTTGCTATCTAAGTGACGACCTTAAGACGATCAGTGAGTCCAACCCTGTGCCTGCAACTTCGTTCGGTAGTGCGAACGCGATTGCTTTTCATTGTCAACCTAAGGGGCCCCTAGTGTGAATTTTGTATTGCCAGCCTAACGCTGTCACACATACAAGAAAGTTAGCACACGTTGACAGCCCCGCAAGTAGGTAACGTTATCGGGATTGCACGCATAGTAAATGCGTTTGCAGACAACGTGCACCTGCGGCTAACTGCAGAGAACACAACACCGTCATAATCACAAACCTTACCAACGGCGGCCTAGTCTCCAGGCTCACCGCAACCGGAGAAGAATGGTTGGGCGAATCAGTGCAAATTAGGCATATTCGTAAAAAGCGAGTGAAGCTTTGTGCTGCTGGTAAATTGCTCTAACATAAGGCTACCGCCTGGATGACAGGCAGTGATATGTGATCAATGAGAACCTGATATACGGAGTGCATCTCTAAAAGGTTTGGATTCAAAATGGAGTTTGTGGTTGGCTGAACCTGCTGCACGTCGGCCGTCCAGCTTTTAACAATTGTTGGAACCATATTTCTATTTCTAGAATCGTAATCGAAAGCTTCTGGCCAGTGTTTGAGTCCGTCATCGATGGTGAGGAGGCATCCCGATTCCTCCACAGCAACCGAACGGACCAAAGACCGTGCTGGCTCATGTAAAAGGTCGGTTGCCTTCGGGATCTGACCGTTTGGAGCGACTGTACGCTTGTTAACCCTATCCCCTTTGCAATGAACGCAAGTGTCAGTTCCTTCAAAAAATATCCGCATACTGGGCTGATGAAATACTTCTGCGGACAATGGGGGAAGTTAGCCACGAAGCACATGGTGAGTATTCGGCGTCACGATAAAAGGGCCAACAAGGCGAGGGTGAGATCAGGTTTCTTCTGAAATTATATAGCCGGAGCATGCCGTAAAGCAAGACTATGCAGAACCAAGTTGAATGTTCCTAGGAATATCTCATATCTAAGTTATTTCGTTGAGCTGCTGCCAGTTCCTAGAGATCTGTGGACTTTTGCTGATCAGAAACAGCATCTAGATGAGTTAAAGCGTCCGCCAAGCATTACCTGGGACAGGAACCTGTCGAATATTATTGTAAAACCCTGTAGCGAACGATGAATGCCGCGACACACTGGACCAGCGTTTGTTAGGCCTCTTGTGAAAAGCCTAATGACAAACTTGTTCTTAAGGAGTCAAAACTTCCTTTTTCCAGCAACATGTCTTAAGTGTCTCGCTGTGCGATAAGCGACTAGTAGTTCATGGCATATTGTCGGATACTGAAAATAGGCTGGCAGCAGACGGCCAGGAAGAAGGAAGGTGGTTTACCGCCGTGAAGGGTAGCGCTGGTGAGGCAAACGACCAATGACGTTGTCCGAAACAGCAATAGATATACTTCTGCTAGTCGCCGGATAAAAATGAATCAGCAGCTCAGCGTATGCAAGCAGCTTTTGAAACGTGTCTGGCCACTGTCCACGGTTTGCTTTACTGAGTTCAGTAATGAGGCTGTTCGCTATAAAGGTACCAAAACGGCCCATAACACTCTGCTCAGCCCAACTGTTGAACTCCCCGGAAACACTGCAGTTCAGCCAGTAAATTGTGAACATATTCTTGCAACCTGCGCCATCTTTGCCAGCAAAACCGTCACACTCAACTCAAAACGCGGGATTGACAGAGATCTCATGGGTGCAGTGCGTTTCGTGGTTCATAAGAAGCCAACGTTTTAAATGCCATCTTTTTTACCCCGCAGTACGTACATTACAGCACTGCAACCCATTTTCGATGCGTCCAAAAATGCGTGAAACTCCCCTTCTCCTCCACGTCGTCCAAGCGCAGGTATGCTCTTAATCCCCTAAGGCTGGCCATAAACGCTTACCACAACAAGATACTCTGGATTATTCCAACATGTCTCCTTTCTGCATAGTCAGTGTAGTTGCATCTTTTCGGAAAGCTTCCGAGGGAAACGATCGCTGGATGACTTTACCAGCTGCAGGAGGGCGACAGGATTCCACTGTGTTTAGCTGAATGATGGGGAATATTCAGTTGGAAAACAAGCTACTCGATTCCGCCGTCCATCTGTACCTCTGGAGAGAGTTATTTGGTGTGGACAAACATTTAACTTCTGGGCTTTATCCCGTTCTTCATTTTCTGGGACGATTTCTAGGTTTCCGTTGGCGTTGGATATCCATTTGGTAAGGTGAGAGCTGCCCTTATTTAAGTTTTAACGACCTCGCTATGTGGTGCCCGGCCGTGTCATCCTCAACGAACTAACCGATGTGATGGTTAAAATTAAAACTTACGGTAATGTTATTCACTATGGCCCTTTCAGATGACACTGCCTGCAATGCCACCATCCCTGGCAATGCATAATTAGCTCAAAAAGGGTAATGATAATGCTGTTAATGGATGAAATATCACCCTGTGCACCTATTTCGATTGTTCTATGTCATTCTCAGCTCACGACGAGGAAAGCAAGGTAATTTTATCTTCAACCAGCCGCTTCAACCGAAGGAAAATTTCCCTTCTGTCAGCGAATATCACGACTTTACTCAGTCAAAAGAGACAAAGAGTCGATTACTGACGTAGTTCAGTTTGGCCCCTGCATCAGCCTACCGTTGAGTGACGTTCCCTGCAACGTTGCTGCACAGCCGAACACTACACCAAGATTTTGGTTTCCTCAGGGTTCAAAACCGAATGGTGGGATAAATAGCTTTTGCTCTCCCACTGTCGTCACAGCCAGCTTTTCTACTCACCCGAGGTCGCAACAGCGCAACAACACTTAGGATTTTCCCTCCCCAAGCCGACTGTCACGATGAAATCCTTCTCTTAAGTGTATGGGTCTCGGAAACCTGTACCTGCTTTTACTCAGGGTGCGTCCGGCCTGCTGACGCCACGGCAGCGGAACCTCTAAATGGCCCGGAAGAAATAATGTCTCCATTCGCAATATTTCCGATTCCACAAGGTCCTCTCTTGATGCGTCTGGTCGATCGTCTCCTAGGTCACGGAGTTCTTGATCGTATAGCCGATTTAATTCTCTTTCGGTAGTGATGTAAGCGACCAGAGCTGTTCTCTTCAAAAGACCTGGACCATCCACCCCTGTGCCCTGCGCAATAAGCATGGAGGTGGAGATTATGGAAGCTCTGATCAATAAATCAATTTTCCCCCCCGGGATTTTGCAAGTTAGTGGAAGACCTGTCCCTTCACTTTCCCATCTTATCACGATGACTTCTCGCAGGTGCGGACACTGCGACAAAATCGCATCAACTGACATTGAGGTCCGCATCGGGGGGTCAGCCAGTGAATGCGCATCCGTTGGCTCCATCTGTTTTTCACTGTCCTGCAAAGCGATTTGCAGGTACGGTCGGTCAGAAGCGACGACCTGCTTTTCACCCGCCCAACTCACTCTCGCAAAATGTCCGAGCCCTTCAAATGTAGTGTTTCGAACAAATGGTTTACTCACCAAAGTTTCATTCGACCAATTGCTGGCAGAGATAAACATTCTTTTCCAATACTTGGCGGTGAACACGTCAACAGCAACTACACCTGAGTAAATCTGTTTCTGAGAATTCTGGGAAACTCAGCAAATCACAACGCTGTTTGTGTTTTCTTGATCAGGCAAACTCTGGTGCTTATATGAGCACCTCCAATCACCGCAGCGGGATTATGGTTTGCAAGTTGTTCACGGTGCGATTTGCTCAAGCGACTGTGGCAGAGCCCGGAGGTTCTTCCCATACCTGATCGCTTATAAACGAAGTCCCTAGGAACTTCGGACACTTAGATGATCGTTTGCCGAAGCCACAAAACTTTCATCTAGGGGGTTATCATTCCGTCATGCCAAATGGCGTGCAGATCGACCAAAGGCTGCAATGGTACTGATTTTTCGCAACATATTGCAGTTGGCTGGTGGATGGATTTTTAGTTTTCTTCCGCATCAACCGAGATCGCTAATTTTGCATTCCGACCTTAGTAACCCGTTAGGTCCATGAAATTGGCCTTGCAGCCCTGTAATTGTGATGGCAAGCAGTGGTCAATACATTCGAACCTGTGCATCACGTTAAGATTGGACTGTAGCCCAAGTGATCGTAGGCTTTGGCGCAATTCTGCATTTTCAAAACTAGATCATACATAGTTTATATATCTCATCTGATATATCTTGCCTCGGGCATCACGCCGCCGATCAGATTTTAAGAAATTCTGCAAGGTTGTTCGAACAAGCCTCCCGACACATTCCCTGTCCTGGGCAGCTTACGCATCTAGTATCTACCAAGGGCCTCCATCGCTTATCTTCGTTGATGGCACGCAAGGTGCAGCAGTCCTGGTCTCGAGCCCATTATCCTGGATTCAATGAAATTTTCGAACTGCTTTATGAACTTACGGTGCTTCTCAGGCTTTCCGTCAAACGGGGATAACTTTACTGTTGGTAAGTCGATGGGTGGCTCAGCAGCAGGACGAGGCGCCTAATTAGTGCGTGACCCTCGCCATCTATTTGATGTATGTCCCTATCATAATTCTCAATGGAAATCGGTCAGCCTCCTGCGCTCTAATTATCTGCTCTCTCGGTCCGCCCTTTAACATCGGCCAGCTGCTCCTCTAATTTCGCCTTTCAGCGCTTATAAACATCCGCATTCTTGCAGTCAACATCACTAAGCCTAAACAGGCACTGACAGGCACAGGATACCCACAAGACTTAGCGGAATCGAAGGGGCCCAAAATGTTAATAGAGGCTTGCCAGGTTACTTCCTGGCAATGTTGAACTTATGGTCCTTTTCTGGCCAGTTTAAATCTCCTCTCATTTCAAAATGGTCAATCTTCGTATTGTAGCAGATTTTGAGGACTGTACAGCTGTACCCAAATGCCAAATCCAAACCAGAATTGAATCTCTGATTCTACTATGCTGGATAATGGATTTAATCAATATGCAGTCATGAGCGAACCTCAAATATGCGGTCACACAGACTCAGAACGAGAGCCAGAGTCGCTGTACAAAGTACGCAAGTAGTAAAAGCGTGCCCCAAAATGATTATGGTAAATATCATGCAGTGAGTGCGGACAAGCAAACATTCATTAAACAAAAACATGCATAATGCAAAGCACTGGTGTCATTTGTACAAAGCGATCCTGCAAATTTTGGAACAAAAGACCATTTTCAGAGGGTTTTCTGTTCCTGTCTTTTAGAGTGAGCAGATGAGCAGTGGTGAAGCTGGTGGCAAAATGTTGTGCGCAATGTTGTCGACGCACGGCTTTGCTGCTCTAAAAATGTGGGAAAGTCCTGGCAATTGGCTGTTCACCGACGCCGAAGTCGATCATTTCGGCTGCTTTTGGCATTGAATGCGGACAAAAGGACGCGGGGGTAGCTTCTGAGAAATGTCGAGACGCATGCCAGGTAGTCTTACTGTTTTCAACCACAAATGCAATTTTGGGTGCTGAAGCTATTATAAAACAGGACGGAAGCACCACCTTACATAAAATCTGCTAATAACCCAAGCATTGCTGAAACTAAAAAGAAGCTGTTTCGTTGAAACCGGTATATAAAACTTCAGCGATAAAAGTGTAGTGGCAATTTAAGCCCAGTGCGGAAGCCTCCGACGGGCTGATGAAAAGGTTTGACGAGGTCCTTCAGAAGGCTAATAACTCACTGAGAAAGCAAAACGCTCGATGATGCGACTTGAATCTTTGTGCTAACAAATATGAAAAGAATAATGAAAATACCGTCCACCAGCATCCGTAATCTCCAGTATAATCGTCCACCTGATGATGGTTCTCAATGGTTCAATAGTGCTGAGTTCTAGCAGTTGTGTTGGGAAGCCACTTAGACTATGCAGAGCATACTTCCTGAAATGAGAGCAGGCCGGTTATTTAACCTAGGTCCTGTGGCCAGGGTGGCTGTAGAGGACACTCAAAAGATAATAGCAATATTTTATTCTTCGGACAGTGCTATACATGTGCAGTGCACGTGATCATGACGTGCGACGATAGTGACAAAAGAGAATGAAATAAGCACCCACGTGCAAATGGTGGGGACCTATACAGTAGCTAGTAGTACGTGCTTCGTTTCTTGTGAGCATAGATAGTAACGAAATTCCACGCGGGGTATTCCAGTCCAACGGGTACTTCTCACCATTGCCGCTCACTGCCATTGTTGCGCGCCTCATAGGCAGCCATATTCACGCAAAAAACCGAAATGGACCGATAACGTCACCAGAAAATACAATTAATTATTAAGTTCTCTGATTGTTGGTGATAAACGCGAATTGGACTTGGTGGAATAGATAAGGCGTGGCAAAAATGCAATAAATCCGGGAATGGAAAATTTGGAGGCAGTTTTTCGTGGAATACATAGTCTGGTGAGCAGTATACTGAACGGACACTGGCAGTATGAAAATTTGGAATCACAGTCCGTTGGGCAAAGAAGACGATGGCTGAGAAGGAATGAAATCCGTGTGATCGTATGACTAATCTATGAGGTTTGTCTTGGGCATTTTCGACTTCATGAATCTCACCTAAGTCCCGTGATGGAGGAGGAGGAGTTGTAAAAAGAAGAAGAGGAATCGGAATTAGATGAGGCAATGTTCGGTGAACTCGTGTGGAGAACAGTTGCCAGGAGCTCAGATCGTTTGCCAAATTTCGCAAAGAATAGAATTTCATGAGAACTGACGGTCCCCAGCTATTTTCCAATGTCTTGATGCATTTTCAACGTCGGTTCATATCAGATGCCAATAAAGCTACTTCCCCGTCAGTTTTTTTTGTATGATTTTGGCAAAGGAACTTTGGAAAGAGCTAGATGAAGCCAGTACAAAGTGAGACACGTGAACACAGGGACTAAGGGGCTGTTTAACACAACAGTGGTAGTGGTTTTGGCTGACCGAGTACTGGCCAACCAACCTGGAAAACACCGTTTAGGGGTGAAAACCGGAGGTGTAATCCACCAACCTATCTGCATTCGCTGCAGCCGAGCTGCCCACCCGATGCGCAGTGGGCGGCTCGGTGGGCCTTAGGGCGCCCCGCACTACTGTGATAACGCTGGTGCACTCGGGAGTTTGAGGAAACAATGCATGCATGGTTTATGCAGGAAACGTGAGGCGCCATTTTTCCCAGGTGAGTCGAAACCGCGGTGGCCAGAGCATGAAGTAAGTGCTTACATTCATACAGAACTGAAAGGTCTGAAAAAGGAAAAAACAGGCGGTGGTGCGGCCAAGCCGCCAGCTACGGATTAAGAAGAGATCCATCTTACGAGCGGCTCCAAAAAAGGGTGCTAAAAGGTACAGTGCAACCCAAAATCTAGCGATTAGGGCTTATGTTGTGAGCAGTCTGATATTTGGGTGTGTATGAAAAGATGGACGAGCGTGTGGATCTTTTGTACTCTGGAGTAAAGGGAAATAAGCCGGTATTTAGTGGGGCGAACAAGGAACAACGGTTAAAGATACAGATATTGAACGAGGTGAAATAGACAGATGCACTTGGGATTGACTAAATTCACAGCGTAAAAATCATGAATTATATTTCACTGTAGGAGGCCATGACTTCGAATCACAAGAAGTGGTTGAGATTCACAGGTATGGCAAGCGGAGACTGTCACCTAGGGAAGAACAGAGTCCACTTAGGGTTCTTTGGTCACGGAGGTTTTATAAAGTCCGAGGAGTCTAAAATGGACAGAGATATCAATGAGGAGTCAGAAAAAACTGAACGCGGCTGTGATCTAAACCAAATGCCCGGCGTAGGGGCAAACACTTGAACAGATCAAAGCTCTTCATTCAGCAGCAAGTCCCTAGCGGTGATCCTTGCCCTACAAGCCTTAGAAACCTTGGATATCCTTGACCGCAGTTGCATTAGTAGACGCCTGCAAATCCGCCTCCCGGAAGCATTACACATTAGGGCGCGTACATCACCGAGACATCAAGTGACGGGTTAAATTGCCGGGAGGATCGGTGGATATGAACTTGCACCGATACCAAAAATGCGACATCTATTAAAAGCGACCGCAGTGTTTAGAGGCTGATGAGGAATAATGGTCCACGTAGGCTGAACCTTAGCAAATTGGTTGGAGAGTTCGGCGGTATAAAGGCTCACTCTCGAGAGCGTTAGCTGGTGTTTTGGGCAAAACAATTTAGGACGCAGTTCATTTGAAACACATCTAAGGTGTGCTTTCCAACTATTCCTAAAAGTGAAATAATCTTACGCTCAAAAAGATAATGAGGGAAATGGGTGCAACTAAAAGGCTAAACGGGCTGTCACCACCACTGTGCAGGGATGATGAAAAGCGGTTCGATCGGGGTAGCCAAACCTCCTGCGGTCATTGTGGGAAATGGATGATATTTCTCGGAACTGATAAAAAATGACCTAGGCGCTGTTTTAAGAATAATTGCGGGTTATTGTGTGAAAGTCAAGGAGTAATTAGCACCCCATCCAAACCGTCCTTGGTCATTATCCGTCGCCGATCACCCAATACTTCCGAAAGGTGTGTGCTTGACAACCAAGTCGGTTTTCATCCCGGTCGAAGTTGTGTTGACCACATTTTTAATTCACGATGGATCTCAAAACATAAGCACACACTACGTAGACCCATGGATTTTACCTTTCTTGCTTTGAAAGCGGCGTTGAATTTAGTTGAACGCATAGGTCTGCCGCGTTGCTTTGCACTGAATAATGCGTCACAGAAATAATAATAATAATACTTATTTCCACAAAAGTGCCAAGGCGTGCAGTGCGCACGATAATGACGTATCATAATCGTCACATAGAGAAAGGTAGAAGGCATATACACCAGCAAATAATGTGTATCCCGGGTAACATTTTTGAAGATTGAGAGCACAATCGGTAGCGGTACACCGTTCCACGCTATGAGTTGTTCTCGCTGTTGTCTTTCGCAATTAAGTTGTTATTGTAGTATTTTTAGCAGAATTAGAACCACTTTTCTAGTTAAAAATATTACCTAAATTTTTTTGACCCTTAACCTCTGACCTCTTCCCTCGCTGACCCTTCTGTCAATATTCATTTCAAGCCTGGACCGTCACATTTTCAGATCCCGCCCGGACCTATTTTAAACGTCTTTTGCTGTTAACCGCATATCCTACCCGTATATTGATCCACTTTTAAAAACAAATTTGCCAATTAGCCCGTCTATTTATCTGTTCATCCGCAAGCTTCCACACTTCTTGACACCATCCCATTGCCTGTTAACAAACATTTATAGCCTCTCATAGCCATTTCAGACGTCCTTGACGTTATGCAACTTCTTTCGATGGCTTCAACAGATGAACCAAAGCGAAGTCGGCGCCGCACCGTAGTACTAGGAAAACCCTTAAAAAACCGATTCCGAATATAACTTTCTCAGTCCCGCTTATTAACGTATTTAGTAATTCTGGTCCTAAATCTGTTTATGTTTCCAAACCTAGAAATCAAGGCACAGCAGATCGAAGACCTGTCATTTAAATTGTCCTCATTACCCATCCTAATTGACCCTTCCAATGACAATAATACCAAAATTCTAGCTACAACAGGACGCTTCTTTGATTCCGTAACTAAAGAAGCTCACATACACATTTCGAATGCGAAGAACGCCGTTGTCTTTAATGTACTCCACCGCCTCCCAAAACCACTGGTCCAATCTATCATTCCCAATGTTTGTAGCATGACCCACCACTCCTGTCTGTGCCCTAGGCTTCGGAATAAATCCCTAAGAATAACCGTCCAATTTTATTTCAATTTTGTGATGAACTTCCTGCTAAGGAGTTTATAGCAAACAAGACGAACACTGCCAACCATACGCCTCATAAAAATATCAAGATCTTTAGGGATAAAACTTCGTTCCAGAGAGATATATTACGGTCACTACTATTTACCGCAGCTCCTCAAGTTGGTAGAACTTCGGCTGTATCGGGCGCTCCACCTCTGGCCAGTGCGCTACCAGCTCAGGTTCTTCCTAATGGGTTAAATCCCGAGCCCACTGCCAAGGTTTCAACTTACCTACCTTCTCCCTATGACAGTCTCCATCGCCCCACACCTCCGGCTACCCCTTCCCCCCTGACCACTACCAGTACCAAAATACAAAACCCATGGAAAACTAAACCTTCAGACAATATGCACAACCGATCACTCTCTACTTACATCGCTCAATTTCCTGTCCGATCTCTTCGCCTCACAAATCAGTTGCTAGTCTGCCTGAGAATAAATCTAATGATGGCAGTGGCACCCCACCTTCGCGTATACCTGCTGCGAAAGCGCTAATCAGTCGACATCATCTCTTTTGGTCGCAACCAATACAAGTAGATCTAGATGAAACTCAGTCCCCTTCGCCCTTTCAACCACCCCGCAAACGTGCTCATCTAAATCTACCAACTGTGGTGCCCCAAGATAAAAGCACTGACGGTGCAACCAGGCGGATGACTGCCGTCTCAATAATGCCTTCTCAGGCTAATATCAACCGCTTGGCATATACCCCATCCCAGATACGCCCCTTAGCACTTCCTCGTCCTTCCGTCGAACAAGACCATGGCACCCAGCCAAAATCAGTTTACTTCCACAGGAAGCGCATACCGGTGACCTATTCAACTAACCATAAAACCCCGCACTTCATTAGCCATCCTGCTAATCCAGTGGGTCAATCTGTTTGTACACCTCGACTGCCTGGCACTCTCGGCACACTCAACTCGCATAAGCCATCCCGGCCTGAGCTCTGCCAAATCGGAAGGTTTGCAAAATCATGAAGATCAACTAACCGCCGCCTACAATCACTAGTTGACTGGCCAACTGCACTCATGCCTCCGCTCTCCTTCGGTAACAGTTGCCAAATTTAAGTATGATACCATTGCCCCTCCTTATTTTGGGTCTGCCGCTTATCGTCTGACGCGCAGAGAGCGGCGGACGACCTTTACGCAAAACTTCTTTTTACTATTAATCGTCTGTCCAATCCGACCACTCAACATGAACCCAAGAAGCCTAGTAGGATTTGTCGGCTCCAGACGAAACTTTTGAAGGTTCAAAATATCTTCAAAAAACGGGTGACTTTCCGCCCTTAGTGCAAGTCAACCGCTTGCAACAAAAATTTCTCACGGAGTCCGAACTAAGGTTAAAAAGGCAGGAGATTCTAGCTCTTGGGTCGCCCAACCCAGTTCGGAAGACTTCCCATATTTTCAAAGCTCGCTCGCAACCCAAATCCTCAACTATTCCGAACTTCCTCATATCCACTAGCTTACGCATCGAGTCCCCTGTAGACATCGCAGAAGCCTTCAATACATATTTCTCTTCTACTCTCATTAATGACAATCGGACACACTCTGAAATCCACCCCATGTTAATTTCGGTTAGATTATCCTCCCTCCCTGCGGTACACCGTTCCTCGCTGTGAGTTGTTCTCGCTGTTTTCTTTTGCAATTTAGAGTGTTATTAGAGTGTTATTGTAGTACTTCTAGCATAATTAGAACCGTTTTCCTCGTCAAAATATTTCCTAAATTTTTTCGACCATTAACCTCTAACCTCATTCCTCGCTGACATTTTTATCTATATTTGCCTCAAGCCTGGACCGCCATATATTCATCTCCCGCCTGGACCTATACTAAAGGTCTTTATGCTGCTAACCACTTATTCTACTCGTCTATCGATCTACTTTTAAGGGCAATTTTACCAATTGGCCTGTCTATTTACCTTCTCATCTTTACGCTCCCGTAGTTTTTGACACCATCACGTTGTCTGTTACCAAACGTTTATAGCCTCTCATAGCCATTTCTGACATCCTTCAATTTATANAGGAAGGCTTCGGATGCAAGTGCACCAGTGATTGCAGCGCACAGCCTACTGTTTCCAATCCACACTTCCGGGAGCTTTTTGGACTGTAGCCCGGTGACCTAACTGCTCCCGCTCTAGCTGGTACACTAGCGGTACACCGTTCCTCGTTGTGAGTTGTTCTCGCTGTTTTCTTTTGCAATTTAGTGTTATTAGAGTGTTATTGTATTATTTTTAGCATAATTAGAATCGTTTTCCTAGTTGAAAATATTGCCAAAATGGTTTTGACCATTAACATTTGACTTCATCCGTCGCTGACCCTTCTTTCAATATTTGCCTCAAGCCTGTACCGCTACATATTCAACTCCCGCCTGGACCTATATCAAAGGTCTTTATGCTGCTAACCACATATTCTACCCGTCTGTCGATCTACTCTTAAGAGCAATTTTACCAATTGGCCTGTCTATTTACCTTCTAACGTATACGCTCCCGCAATTTTTGACAGCATCACGTTGTCTGTTATCAAACGTTTATAGCCTCTCTTAGCCATTTCAGACGTCCTTGAATTCATACAACCCGTACGATGCCTTCACTAGCCGAACCAAAGCGACTTCAGCGCCGCACCGTAGTACTAAGAAAACTCTTAAAACCCCTGCTTTCCACTAAAACATGCTCAGTCCCACTCATTGGTATATTTAGTGATTCTGGTCCCAAAACCCTCGATGTCTCGAAAAGACTAATGGACCTAGAAAACAAAGTACAACAGATAGAGGACCTGCGATTGAAATTGTCCCTGTTTGCCAGCTTAATTGACCCTTCCAATGACAATAATGCCAGCAATCTGGCTGCCACAGGACTCTTTTTCGACTCCGTAAATAGCGAAGCTCAAGAACGTATTCCGAAAGCGAAGAACGCCGTTATCTTTAATGTACCCGACCGCCTCCCACCGCCACTAGTCCAATCTACCATTCTCAATGCTTTTAGCATGACCCACCACTCCTGTCTGTGTTCTAGGATCCGGAAAAAATCCCCCAAGAACACCTTTCCAATTTTATTTCAATTTCGTGATGAACTTTCTGCTAAGGAGTTTATAGGAAACAAGGCTAACATCGCTAACTATACGCCTTATAAAAATATCAAGATATTTACGAATAAAACTCCGTTCCAGAGAGATATGTTACGGTCACTAAGGTTTACCGCAGCTTCTCAAATCGGGCGCTCCCCCTCTGACCAGTGCGCTGTCAGTTCAGGTTCCTCTTAATGGGCCAAATCCCGAGCCTAGTTCCAAGGTTTCAACTAACCTACCTTCTCCCTGTGACAGTCTCCATCGCTTCACATCTCCGGCTATCCCGTGCCCAGTGTCCGCTACCGGGACTAAAATACAAAACCTAGTGAAAACTAAACCTTCAGGCAATTTGCATAAACGACCCCTCCCCTACTTACGCCGCTCAATTTCCTGTCCAA
>LUCM01001699.1:8689-99064 GCA_008360955.1 Fasciolopsis buskii
ACTTGCTGGCCGGAGACACTTAAGGATATGGCAGTGAACCGTGAACAGTGGCGATCGTGTCGTCATTTTCTATCGAATCAGAATGATTGAAAACACGTGCATTTGTGTAGTTAGGCTGTGTTCCGTGTGTTGGCTGCAGCAGCATCTTATCTTTTCCCGCCTGTGTAGGTCCACTCCCTGTTCCCCTTGGATATTCACTTTTTATATAAACGTGTAACTCTGGGGAAAGGCAACGGTCAGAGGGTTGCCTTGCTGTTTAACGCTGAACGGTGATGATGACGATGACGATTTGTACAGACTTGTGTAATATATACATATATAAATAGCCATTTCATATATAGCTATTTTAGTCGCGGAGATAAGCAATTCATAGCACCACGTCAGTGTGCAATTTTGTCGCGACAACTTGGTTTCCTTTTCAAGATGAGAAAACATTCCGTCGAGGAACCATAACAAGCGAGACAAGCACAATCGTATTGTTTACAAATGGATGTTGCTTATTTGGTATTAATTTGGTGGCTGTCAGGTAAACAGCGTCCTAATCCCTGCAACGGTTACCGGTAACAATTCTACGAATTTTTCGTTAGGAAACCTAACCGTACTCTCCTAATGGACTTTGGAAGTAGCTGCAATGCCCTTAGTGTATTTGATGGGCATTCTTGCCATAGTCATTATCGTACAGTGTTCAATAGCAGAATGGACAAAACTGGCTGCTCCCCCCCGCACTACATTACGCGTTGCGACAGAATTGATGAATATTCAAGATAAGGATGGACTGTATCTGCATGTGTAGGGGAAAGGAAGAACGCCATAGTAGCCAACACGCGGAATCCAGTCTGTGTGCAAACGAGTGTTTTTCAATTTTTTCCGATTAAAAAGAAAATGTCAACACGGTGGCTACTAATCATGGTTTTCTATCATATAGGTTAGTGTATATACCCAAGGATGATTAAAAGATCTGGATCTCAACCACGAAGACTATAGACACTAACTTTACTTAAGTTCGCTGTATTTTTTTACTTGTTGTTACATCTGTCGACCTCCACATGGCTTGCTCCGCCCCGAAGAAGAAACGGAAAGTGGGGTACAGTGTGGTACGCAACAGGTGAGCCGACCAACGAAGTCTAGTAGGCCTGACGTACTCTAAACTGGAACTCAGTACTCGAATTCTAGCCTCAGTGTCGTTCAAACGGTCATAATGTCAACCTAAGCGATAAAACGCGAGTATCGATAGTCGAAAATTCCAAGGCGATGAACATCTTTCGGAAGCAGATTTCATATCTTGCAACCATAAAACAGAACTGAGCGCACTGCAGCATAAAAGCGACTCTTCGACTCCAGCGAAATATCAGGCCTGCACCACAGGAGCCCCGGCCCAGCGTACGCCAATCAGGCCTGGAATATGTGCGTGTTCATCTTTATTGCCGCACAACCATCTTTCGCCACGCAGCTATCGGAGTGAGTAAAGCGGTCGACAATTACCAGCCTCCCCCACGAAGTTTCCATCTTGGAACCATCAACGTCCAGTCTTGTAAGTTTTGATTATGCAAAGCACATTTCGAATGCTGCTGCAGTTGCTGTGGATCTGTTTTATTTGTACAATGAGATAAGGTCTTCGGGGAAACGGAATACGCTATTCGTTCCAAATGTCATGCAGTAGGGAAGTAGGTCATTATCTCAATCCAGTCCAAGAAACAACTAGAGGTTCGTCGGAACCGGGTGTTTTTCCACAATTTATTGGTCTAATACTCGGATCTACTTCCGATTCCGTTGAGAGATCCAGTGGCCCATCCCAAGGATTTGCAGTTGGTGATGCCGCAACAACTACATTAGCGCGCGGCCACCTGAACTGCCTCTCCGACGCACTTGACCTAACTGTCAAGCCCTTTCTGTTCGCCATGAACGAGCTCTTCGTTTTTATCGCATGTCGTTTCATTGACCTGAATTCCAGTGGTGCCGCAGCAAGTTCAAATAGTCTTCGATTGTTATCCGGAACTGCTTTTACTCTTACTTTTTCGGTTTTTCTGACATCAATTCTCAAGATGCTTCTCAACTCTCTCGACAACTTAATTCTGTGAATATTGCAGCAGCTTATCAACTCGCCAATGGTTCGGTAGCGCAGTTTTTGCTCCACCAGGCTCAGCGACCCCTGACGAACATCAAACTCAAGACCGGAGACTAAATCTCCCGTCAAGTGCATCGGCCGTTTCCTATGGCATTAGCGCTCACTCGAGTAAGTGTTTGATAGAGTGCCTAGTTCAATTGATCATTTTTGCTCATAAATGGTGTGAGCATCTAAATCGGACAAACGTTGCGCGGCTAAATGGGTTTGCGATTTGTGTCAATGATCATGGAGCTGGAGTGGAAATCACATTAGGAATAGTGCACAATCCGGCTCTACGAATACGAACCAGTAGGACCTACGGCTATGCACAGAACGCGCTAAACATCGCTTACTGTTTGTTTTACAGAACTAACTGTTGGAATTAGAACCCTATGCCACCATTCAAAGTCAGGTGCCGGAAGTTCGTGCTAAACAGGAAACCCGGATTTCCTATCCCCGTTATCTGTATCCTGGGCGGGTAAAACACAATGCCAATCTAAGCAGTCTGACGCACCAGATCTTACAACTTGTGCATTAAAACCACCAGCTGGTGCTTTATATCAGTCTCTGATGCTGGCAAAGAGCGATAAGCTCACCATAAAGCTTATTCTTCGCAACATTAGAGATACCATTGATTAGAGTATATGCTAAGATTACAAACAAGCTGCGCTCAACGTAATCATCCCTTCGAACGCCAGCTACCAATCTTACCTTGTACCTTGACTGGTAATGGCCCTTAATTTTCCATGCTAATTTGCTGTCTTTGGAGTTCAATAATCGGTGGTCATTTCTTGTTTAAATAGACGTTAAGTCTAAGCACTATTTCCTTAGAATCTGTTGATTTGTCTGTTTTCGGATTACCTATAACGGTGAAAATATTCATCACATCCAAGTTTTGCACAATAAATGTCCAGTTTCTTTCCAAAGTTTCGTTTGATAGGATGGATTTCACCAGCCATACTACATTCAGTAGTTCACCGAAGTTCATTGTATTGTACGTTCGCTCGGTTCAAAATGTTTTACACCTAAAAATTTTCAAAGTTGATGGCAGGTGCGGAATGTCTTTTGGGGCTTAAAAGCGTTTAGAGAGAGTTGTGGCGCACACTCTAGCTAGTCCTTTATTGTGAATAGATCAAAATTTTCTGTTTCACCCAAAACAATGAGGCCACCGAGGTACAGCACATTAATGATGGCGTCCCACGCCTATTATTTACCAGTTGAATAGTCTTGGTCCCGAAAGACCCAAGTTAACCAAAATCGATCCAGGGATTCCCACGTAAGTTTTTGAACGGCAGCGATGGCCTGCTTTGAGTAGTACAACCAAGTTATTGAAAAAATTTCTTCATTTAATATAATATATAGGTACATAATATATATAATATATAAAAATGTATAGCTCATACATTTAAATCGGACATCACTTTAGAATAAAAACTGTTAGAGCCTCCGATGCAAAATTTGGATTCTTTGAAAAACAGCAAACTGTAAACGATGCTGTTCCCCGCTTAACTGATCCAACATTGAGACCTCCATAATTTCGCCACCAGGTGACTGATTACCGTAGTCCAGAGCAGAATTCTCGAGTTGGGGCTTAACGACTATACTTTCTAATGCAACGTCCCGGTAACTAAGATAAACTCTATTTGCAGTCCAATACTGACTGCCTCTATTTCGTGGAGTAATCATCATCATCATCATCATCATTATCACCGTTCAGCGTTAAACAGCAAGGCAACCCTCTGACCGTTGCCTTTCCCCAGAGTTACACGTTTATATAAAAAGAGTGAATATCCAAGGGGAACAGGGAGTGGACCTACACAGGCGGGAAAAGATAAGATGCTGCTGCAGCCAACACACAGAACACAGTCTAGTTGTACAAATACACTCATTCTGATTTGATAGAAAATGACAACACGATCTCTACTGTTCGCGATTCACTATCATGCTCTTCGATGTCTCCAGCATGCTAGTTGACGGTCTTGCGGACCCCAACCACGAAGACGTGAGACACCTACTTTACCCATATCCCAAATAGGGCAATGTATGGTAGACGAGTATTCGCCATATACAACAAATGACCCAACCAGCGTAACCTACTGTCATACATTTAGATAAGGTATTCTCAGAATTGGCACCTAACACTAGATTCCTGACCTCCACGCTGCTCACCCGGTCACTCCATCCAATCCTAGCCATGCTACGCACACATCCGTGGTCGAAAACCTCTAACCGACGAACATCTCCAACATGCATACACCATGTCTCCCAACCACACAACAGAACTAAGCGCACTGCGGCACAGTGCACACGACCTTTCAACTTCAGTGAAACATTTCGTGGAGCCACGATCCTGATCCTCATTTTCGCACACGGAGAGTAGAATGGACCACAACCTGCATGAGTCAAATCATAAACCTCCAACAGCATCTCGCTCCCGAATCTGCGAGATGCTACCGCATAACCAAATCCTCATCGAGAAGTTGGTTGAAACCAGTCTAGCTACGCCGTTGCACCAAAACAAAAGCCTGTGGATTCAAGATTACGGAGTGTTAGCCAGTGGCCCCCGAGTCCGATGGCAATCAAGTGACCGAAACCATGTTTCGAATTCGGGCTGTATGTCGCCACGAAGAATCTTCCATATAGAGACGGAGACTGGATCCTCGCAGTCTTCGGCAACTAAAGGGATATTCGCTAACAATCTTTGTAATAAATCGATCTGAATGTCCCAAGTTCACCACCGCAGTGACTGTACATGGATATGCTGTAGGCCCACCGTACTCAAACCTCCAATAATCATAAGGAACAGCTTACTGAGGATTGAGATGAACATAATACCTAACGAGCGGTGGAAAGCCAGGCAAAATGAATTTAAGCAGATGTTACATCGTTAAATAGCCATTGAATTCTAGTCATGGTCTACTCTGCATAGTAGATTAGCAAATATTTCAACACCTCACTTGCATATTCACTTCCTTCGATGCAAGCAAATGATGACCAAGCAGAAAATGCAATAATGCGCTAAAATCTCCGTGAGGATGACTTGCGATCAATGAGTGCTGAAAGGGCTCTCAAGGTCACGACTTCCTCTTCGACGGAAAAAATGTCCCAATCTTCGACGTTACAACAAGTGGGTTGGGAGACATTCGCTGCTTCTCAAGTATTTCGTCGGCCGCAATCCTCAACAAGCTGCATGCTTCTCATACTCGCTTGAGGCTTCAGTAAGGTAAGCCTGGAACATTTCTGTACATAGCCACTGCGGTGATGAACTTGGAACGTCCGTATCGGTATGCTTCACAGATCGCTAACGGACATCAGAATGGGTCAGCTCTAAGGTTCGATTCTGTATTTCATATGCGCATCATACTTCGCTGGTTTTAGGCTGTGCCAAGCAAAATGTGGTACAATGAGGGAGGTCAGGGTAGATGAAGTCAGAGTGAAAAGCTGGAAAGCAGGACAACCATACAGACAAACTTTTAGCTATTTATGTGTGCATATTTTATTCTTTTGTGTTATTTTTAATTGTTACATTACCGAATAAACTCCCGCCACTGATTTTGGGTTCAAACTTTGTCTATAGGAAAGATATACCAACGGCTGTCTTAATCTTTACTGTGGTAACCTGACATCTGAACTAGACGTACACATAAGATGCATTCTTTTAACTTCATTTATCTGCTCCAAACCATTGCTTGACTTTCACACTATCTCTTCCGCCCAAGTCCAGGGAGTGCAAATAAAACGCGAAACCGCGAGCACTAGACAGGGATTTCCAGTATATGGTAGAGCCATCGGAAATTGTAATTGTCCTTTCCAACTGGGAGCCCATCATGCGAATCACCCTGCTGCACACACTTCAGTGTTGCTGATTCGTTGTTTCCATCAAGCACGGACAATACTACGCATGCAGTGTGTACCGAACAGGGGAAGGCGATGCACATCCTGAACTCTTAGGACCCGTGGTTCATAACCGTACAGTAGTGCACAGCGTACGGCCGCGTTACACATTCGATCTTTCAAAGACAGACTGGTGCCACGTCGGCGACATGGGTGCTTGAGTTTGCAAAAAACCTAATTTAGTCTTTGAAATATGCATTGATATCTCCTGCCCCATATGTCTCCAGATACACAAAACTTTCAGCAATTCCCAGTCTTTTCTTGCCTATTTATACCGCAGGTACAGGCACTTCCCAATCTTGGAATAAAACCTTAAGCTTCGCTAATGCCAACTGCATGTCATATCGAATCATTTCAGCTGTCAAGCGGTTAAGTAGAAGTAACGCGGCTTGGACACACCGACATGCGATACCGTCGGCGCTTTCCAGTTCTAGATAAGAGTTCAACATCATCCGCGAGGCCTTCAGTCGCTCTGTTAAGGACATCGTCGACCACCGAGTTAAGGAGAAACAGCGAAATAGAACATTGTTGTCGAACAACAAGTGAAGCTTGCTCTTGCTCGTCGAGTATGACGGTAAAAGGATTTGATGATTTATACATACTTTTAGGGACACAATATCTTAACAGACAATCCCACAGAACTATCGGCTGAATCGAAAGCTGCTCTGATGTCCAAGAACATGGCAATGGTCGATCCACTGTGGGTGTGTCGGTGCTCCAGCAGTTGACGGTGAGTGAATATCCGACCTGTGCTGCAAGGCCGCAACCACGGTTGCTTCTTGTGGATTTATTTCGTGTTGTTGTTCTGGGGAAAACAACGGACCCATGGACCTCTGGTGCGAATTGAACTAAGGCGATTCCGTTATGATTTCCGAAGACAGTTGGTAAGTCTTTTTTGAAGACTGGGATAATGATCGATTCTGTCCAATCCAGAAGAACTCTTTCTTTTCCCCACAACTTCAGGAATACGAGTCAGTTTTTTCACTATATCGCATCCTGTCATCGATGGAGGCTGCCGGCAAGCCGTCTGGGTCTGGAGAATTGTGGGGCCTGAGGAAGAGTGTAGTAAGGATTTCAGTTGCACTGGGTCTAAAGACGCTGACCACTGAAAATCACGTTCAGCAGGCCAAGACGATTGGCGTATGGGCCAGGTAAATCGTTGACTGGAGTGCTCAGCTTATCATTCTGGTAGTCTATGAAGTCTAGGAACAGGCGTTCCACCAACCTCGCAGATTGTATCGTTGACATCCAGACAAAAATAAATTGTGGAACAAATTTTGGAAGTTTCCTTAGGCAGCACTTGACCCTTCGGTAGCGTGTTTCGACCAACAATTCTCGCCATCTTTTCCTAGATCTGTTTCGAAGCCATCCGGGTTTGGTTAGCAACTAAACCTGCCGGAATTGAACTGCTGATGTTCATAAGTCGAGGGGAGCTCGCTGATATCCAGTGATTTGTTGCACTGGAGATTATGCTGTAACTGATCAGATAATGTGAGTGCTCGGCCGACTTAGCGAGAACCCAGCGCTGCTCTGGAGCGCGCAGTGGAATGACGTCCAAACTATCTCTCAAGTCATTTTGGAATTCGATCAGCACAGTGGGTTTCAATAGCCTAGCAACATCGGCCCCGGATACCATATTTCTGATGATCCCACCAGAGCATACAGACCGTAGCATACGCCAGTGCATAGTCAGAAACACGGTAATTTGCCCAGTACTGACGACAGTTTTGGATGCACTCTCGCAACCTGCACGTCATCGCGACGTGACATTCGATTACCCGTGCCTATACAGCATACTATTAGCCCCGGGAAACTCCGCGGGAATCCAATCTCCATCTAGACTATCCTTCGTAGGGCTGACAAATGAAACTTCCTCCTAAATCCTAGCAAGATAAACTTTTATTCCCAAACACCGACAGCCCCACGGTAGCATATCCAAGGACTGTTTATTATGAATGCGGTTAACAGGTTTAGGGGAAGTGAGGTAACTGCCACCGCACCGCCGTAACCCAGAAGGCCAGAAGTGAGCTGTTTAAACTGAGGTCAGCTTTGTCCTATCGTAGGTTGAAGGCGCTCATGCCCTCTGTACAAACCCATGGTAGGACCCCACCTCAAACGCCGTCTGCAGGGTGCCTCCCTTCATTACAAGGACGCGGCCCCCTCGAGCAGGTGCAGCGGCTGGTCGCGCAAATACCTGATACAGAGGGCGGGGAGTCCCATGACCACAGACCCGCAGAATTGGACCCCTTCTCCTTGGATGAAAGTAGACATAGAGAAGATCTAATGGATTCCATTAAGGTTATGAATGGCTTGTCTGGCTGGTAAGGCCGGTTGTCTTAACGCGGAGCCCGTTTTACGTTTGCTTGCCCTTAACCGTTGTCACCACCTGTGCGTCAACCATACCCAGCTCTGCATGATTGAAATACTGACAACCCAGACACTCGACTGGTGCAGCGAGAAGACAGTCGGAAGCGATAGGAAATTGAATATATTTAAACAGGAGCTTGCGTGAGCGATGTGCAAATGGCGACCGCGTTGGGTGGTCGACGTTCGGTTAAACAAGCGATCTGGAGGAACAAATCCGTGTTCTGCTGCAGGTTTCAACCCGGAGGTAGCCATGGGAGGAAGCCTACACAATTTAGGTTGTCAGTGAGGTAGCACATATTTGATAACAGGATAGTTAATGTGGAACCGACTTAAGGACTACGCAGACGGTGGTTCCCTTCAAGCACGTGTCGGATTGAATTTGAGGTTAGAAAGTTGGTAGTTAGGTAACTAAACTTTTAAGTTCACTTAATACTACAGTTTGTTTTAATACCGGATGCATGCAAACCGTAATATACCACCCCGTCATGTATTCTGTTCGGTTGATTTAGCGAGACCCGTTGAACTGGCTCTGAAGGAGATGGATCTCCAAAAGGATTGTAAAAGAACTGTGGACCCACAAACAGCGCGAACCGTAACAAGTCCCGTGGAAATTGGACAGCGTAGGACTGGGCTGATCGGTGCACGTGTACACATGTCCTTCAACATGTGGACGAAAATCCGCATCGGTGAATAAACGAAGGCAATATGGTTCAAATTTGCTAATTATTTATGATTAATAGACACTTTTCCCCTATAAACTTCTGAATGTCGTCTTAGCCCGAGAATGCAGAAACCAAGGAGGTGGCAACGGAAAGTAAGAACTGCACCCGTTGTGGCATTCACTGAAACAACTACCTTAAAGCGAACTGGCCGGTCGACCACGAAGGTGGGAACCCAAAACGCGAACGTTATCCAGGGCAGAATAAGCTTACCGGCTGCCATCAACACTCGCACAACGAGACTAATACCATATGCCCGCGGGACGGGGCTCCTCAACGGGGTACTCCACCACATCATAATCCGCATTGGACAACGAAAAAATAAAAGCCTGCAATAGACGAGACAGCAATCGTATCAACCAGCATCAACGCTTGAGTAACCAAACCCAACATGACGGCTCATAGCTCGCTTGAGACCAATGAGACGGTCTACGGGACACACCTTACACCCGAGCAAGGTTATCCGGAATGCGTAATGAGGCAACCACTGTTCCGTTCAGTTCCTTTCAATTCGCTTCCGTAGGCGCAGGACAAAAGTGACCAAAACAATAAAATGAGCGTTCAGGTATATGTATTCTCGACAAATTTTCTTGGCTTTCGACATTGCCTTCTATTTTAACTCTCCTGTTTTCTGAAAAGCCGTTTTTGCAGCGGCATCATGCTCGAACGTATAGAAATAATTGCACATTATTCTCAAACACCCCAAGTGGCAGAATGTCCATCCTTTCTGTCCGGTGAAAAACCGTAAACAGTTCATTCCAGCGAACAATTGTATACTGTTTCCTGGAACTGCTCGATGACAAAATTGATGCTCACTTTTTGTGGGTTGATTCTAATGTACGCGCCAAAAAACAGCTACTTTGTTGCAATGAAATCAGATTTTCCAGGGCCCAAACATCTCGACGGTTTGTTGGGGTCAATTGTTAAACGCTTAACAGTGTTCGCTGCGGTATTTAACGTGAAGAACCTTTATGTCGCCGCTGAGGACGTGCATTTTGTTGATGCACATTGTTCCCGTATATATTTCATTATTAACTGGAGGTGAAAACGTTGCAGATGCTTTGAACTTGAGATCGCATAGCATGAAGCTGTAAAAATGGAAATAAGGGTAAAACCGCCTTTTGATGCTGCATGCATGCTTCTTTTCGTTGTCAACCTGATTTGTACATTCACAGAAGCATATTCCATTTGCTATTCATTACAGAATATCTGATATGAATAAACAGAGACGATGCCGCTTAGGCAAGAAGCGTTTGAGTGCTATTCTGTGTGATGCAGGCGGGAAGGAGACATTGTGGGAGCACTGAATTCGCTGCCTGCATTTGGACCAAAAAAGTTGTGGAATTGTAGTTCACATTCCACCCCTAGGAGCCTCGAGTTTCAGTGATATGGGAGAGTTTCGGGAAATGATTCATGCTAGTGAATCACACCGGGGATCCCTATCACCGTTACCCCAGCAGGAGTTAACCGGCAGTCCTGTCCCTCCAACATTACAATCTGCTGTCTCGTGCAAGCAAATGTGAACATTTTCCCAGGAAGTTCAGTTTCAAAAGTGACGGTGCCGGAAGTATCGACCAACCAGGAAGGTATCACAGACGCTTATGGGTAATCATGCAGTTTTCCATTGGCCGTAGTTATCTATCATCAGTGTATACCGTCTTCACATAAGCTTGCAGAATCAGTGATCGAATCTCCTCCTGCATTTTTGTTTAACTAGTGTACTACGACGGGGCATTTCCCAAGCTTTAAGGTACCAAAAGGTGCCAAAATTCTGACGTGGCCCGAGGACGTTCCTCCGAAATTTAATCATATGTTGTCAGTTCCGTTGGGCAACAGAACATGAATGCGCATGAGGATTGAAGAGCGAAAGGCAACTGCTGTCTAGAAATATTCTTCTTGGTGAATTGCAACTGAAGTTAAATTGTGATAAGACCACCTTTTTGATCATCCAGTATGCAGTTGTGGCCGTAGCTGGCACGGGTTGCAGAGCCATTTTGTTCTTATTTGCTGACTGCGGGCTTCTACTGCGGCTCCAGCAAGCCGTCGGATGTCATTGAGTTCTTGGAGCAAACCATCTTCCAGGTGATTACTTTATTGAATGAAGGTATCAAACTTGGCGATCTTTATGTTACAGTTCGCCTGGCATCTGTGGTGTGCAGCACTCCAGCTCGTGCAGCACTCCAGTTCGTGCAGTTATTCGGATATCTGGACAATACGGTTGTGCTTAATTTGTCCATTGTGGTCTGTGCTGCGATAAGCAGGTCACCTAACGCGATGTGAAGTCAAAACCAGGCGATGAGTGCTCTTTCGCAAAAAGAAACATCGAAGACATCACATCGGTCTCAGCCCGTCCTGTAGCTTATCCGTAGACGTAAGTGTCTCCTTTTTATAGATTATATGTAATTAGTCCTTTCTGGGGTGATGAGGAGAATGTTTCGTTTTTGGCTTCATGGACCCCGGATTAACCCTTACCTTCTAAATCCATCCTCTATGTGGATTCCAGCATCTGTGTCGTCATGTTGGCGGTGCGGATCTTTGTAAAGCCACAGAGTGCCGTGTTTTTGTTACACATTGAGCCTGTGCGTCTTTAGGGTTTGTTGCCGTGTGATGCTTATGAACAATCGTTTAATTTTTCAGTCTCCATTTACATTTAACCCCCTTCACTTTTTGTGTAAAACCTAATACTTTTGCTGCCACCCTTGTAGCGTCCTTTGCTTGAACGTTCCCGTATTTTTATGTAATGTCATGTGCAGTGTATAATGCATAAAGTTTGATCTGTCTTCCAGCGGACTTGCTGCGCATTTTCGTATCTCCTATATGAAAGCATGATGAACTTTCTCCGGGACCACGCAATCCAACGCACCGTCGGATTTGTGAGGCGGTCGCTGCTGAGTGCCTGTCACCGAGTATTATGATGGACGACTGCGGTAACTCGATGACCCGCTTCGAAGATGCCCAAATCCCCTTGTCTTTAGGAGGATGCCGTGTGTATTCTGTGTTTATGGTTTAGTGGAAGTCGTGCCACTGTTCCCCTTAATGACGTAAGATACTTTTACTATATATCTCAAGTTGTATCAGTCATTATCCCATTAATACACAGTTTCTGAAAGTAAAGGCAGTTGTTTCTTCATTTGTAGTTATGCTCTATCGCCTAACTGTTGATAACCCATTATTTTATATGTACGCGGCAGTAACGTTTCCTAATGACAACGCTGTAATAGTGATTCACAGCAACTGACTCGTTGACAGCGCGAGAGTAGGGTGGCCAAGTACAACGACATTCGCGCAGTATCAGTGATTGCTGTTGCAGGAATAGGAGCTGCCCGAAGAAAATCCCATCTATGATTTCTCGGAAGTATATCATGGCGGAACATTTTATTAGTTACCCTTTTTAGACGGCCTTAAAGAAACCATAATGTTCGAGAGAAGGCTTGTCGCTGAATCCGACACTGTTTGGATGAAACTGTGCTAATGTACACTTCCTTTCAGCGACACCCAACAAATGAAAGTTAATCGCTGATTTAGGTTTCCCTTTCCAAGGCCGCCTGAGACTGGTTTTGAGGAACCCTTGGTCTCTCGAAGATTTCGTCTGGAGTCTCCAATGCGATCACCAAAGTTCCTTGGGTGTGTGCTGGACTTCAGTGCGATGTCCTCCAGGTGAGCCAAATGTATCATATGCTACAACTAGGTAGAACCCCGCCTCCTTTAATGCCCCCAACAAGTCCGCCTGAGGGCTCGTTGTTTTCGGTGGCTTCATCTAGGCAAGCTCCAATCCAATAATTAAAACATTTCAGGGTCACCCTTTAGGTTTGCCATGGGAGCTTTCGTACACGTTGATGCCAACATACGGAGTAATGCGTTGTTCCTAAAGGAACTTTCCCATGACTATATGACTTCGAACGCATGCTCTATGGTGTCAATGATCTGCGGGTTAATTTCACGTATATAGGCATGAGACTCGACGTGTCATCTTTCTAGCAGCCCGACGGTACAGCACCAACCGACGCGCGCCAACACCGATCGAGAGTTGATGCACCTAAAGACCGACCTCACCAGTTTGAATAATTAAAACGTGAAAGTATGTTTCACCATTTCGATGCAGGTGACATATAGGTTATTGCCCTAAAGCTCAGCATCTGCAGTGACTCGGGCATCACTTTCCGATTGATGTTATCATCCCTGATTGGGGAGGATTTGGTGCCGAGATGCAACTGGATGGTTTCAGTCAGAAAAATGTCTATCGCTAATCACAGATTGAAATCAGCAGTGATGGGTAAGGTAACATCATGCCCTTTATTGTCAACCAAAAAGACGCAGTCGGCTGCACATCAACTTCTCAACATAAATGGACAATAAATACCGAGCGGACTATTAGGAACTTGTTCGCCAATACTCAGAGTTGCGATTACGGGCGCAAGATAATAATAATAACAATAACAATATTTTGTGTATTTCTCGACTCACGAAATTCATATAAAAGGCAAGATCAAAATTTGCAAGGAATGTTAATCACAGACACGGATAGTAAAACCAGATATGCTATGCAATGTATTTTCGCTCACATCATCAAACAAGATGTCATTTGCAGGATACGAGGTTTCGACTTTTAATTCGAAGCTAGATACTGGTTCGCGAAGAATTTTCTGTGGCTGATTACCAGTCCTGTACTATGAATAATACTATTTTTGAATGCATCAAAGGTGCGTATAGCAGGCGCAAAATATGGCTGGAAGGCAGTAGCTGGCGAAGCCAGTTGGACGAGGTCCTTCAAAATCAAGAGAGTTATATGGTGGAGATGAGGATCGACTCAAATGTGACAAAAGAATGGGGATGAGTGGAAACCATACTAGACATCATATGAGGCAGTATGAAAGGGGATAAATCTGAAAGCACAGTTCGTTGAGCGGGGAAAGCGGTGAAAAGGGATGGGGATTGTGCAATCGTAAGACTAATACGTGGGGTTTGTTTTGAGCAATTTTGAGTTTAGGATTTTCAGCTTGGTCCAGAGATAAAAGTGGGGTTGGGAAAGAAGAAGAACCGGAATCAAATAAGGCAATGTCTGGCGGACTCGTGTAGGGAACAGTTTCCAGGAGCACCAGTCTGTTGCCAAATTCCGCAGATCAGAAAAGAGGTTGATTAAAAATGACGGTCCTCAGCTATTTTCGGGCGTCAAGATGCATTGTGAACGTCAGTTTATATCAGATGCCAATAAAAATACTGTTCATTCTTGAGTCCGTTTCGAATGGTTTTTGGCAGAAGAATTTTGAGCAGCAAGAGGAAACGAGCACAAAAAGATGCATGTGAACGTAGGAGCTGGAATGCAATTTACCACAACGGTGCTGGTGAGTGAAATTGACCGAGTGCTGACCACCCAACCCGAAAAACACCGTTTTAGGTTGAACGCGGGAGGTGTAATCCGCCAACCAAGCTGCACCCGCACACCGCTGCATCCGAGCTTACCGCCCGATGTGCGCCGGCAAAACCGGTGCACCATTGCGGTAACGCCGGTGTACTTGTTTTGTGGAGGAAGGAATTCAACTATGGTAGGGTAAGGGAGACATCGTCTTTCCAGGATCGGATAATCTCCAGAGCATGGGTAAGTGTTTCCATCCAAACAGAGTTGTAAAGCCTGGAAGAGAGAGAGAGAAATGACGGACGGCGGTCTGGCCTAGCTGCCAACTGCGGATTAAGAAGCGATCAATCTTGCGAACAGCATAGTGCAATTCAAAATATGTGGATTCCGGCTGAGCAATCCGGGTTTTCTTTTATATATATATTATTTTAAATCGATGGGCTGGCTAATCCAGTGTGTGGATCGTCTGCGCTATGAGTAAGGAGAATGAATCGTTATTTGGTAGGACGGAGAGGAAGCGACTGCTGCTGGTTATAATAATGATCGAGCCACAAAGATAGATGCACTAGGGATTGGCTGAATTCAGTGTGGAAATCATTCATCATATTCCTCTGTAGGAAGCCGTGCCTTTTGAAGCGAGAAATGGTCCGGGTTAGCAGGTATGGTAGATGGAAACGTTCACCACGGGGAAAGAAGATACCACGCAGGACTCTATATTCGTGGAGATAGTATGAGGGCTGAATTGTCTAAAATAGTCAACGGTAACGACGAGGAGTGAGAAAGAAAGAACACAAGATGTTGACCTTATTTCGTCAAAAACAAGGTGCTTTCTGCAAGCCAGAGTCGTTCGCTTGGAAAGAAGAGTTGATGAAAAATAAAGGTGATGATGACAGTGAATGATTATTTTGGAAGACGGTGGCCGGTTATGGTTGCCACGCCGTTTTGGCGACGGCGTTGGAATTAGTTTGGTGAGTGGGTAGGAGATAGCTGTGGGTGAGCAAACATATACGCAGTGAGAATGACAAGGTTTATGGATATGAAGTCAGACTATTGGACGATAGGTACCGATTTTCAGGCAAAGGAACGGTGAGATGCATCCGACATGGAACTGCATGTAACTAAGTAGCATGCGCTGGTGTCGGAGCGTTGTTTGAAGTGGAAGAGACTAGGTTGAATCCCATAAGGCATGCTGAAGGAGAGTTACTTTCCTTTTCGCAATGAATGAAAAGGTGACATCAATGTCTTTTTCAGAAGCCCGGTATAGATTAATGAGAAGGCGTACAGTAACTACTTTACGTACTTCGTTTTTAAATGAAATAGATAATGGTGACAAAATGCGCAGCTGATGGGTGAGTTTATGTCATAGTGACGAATATCTAACGGAAGTCTTTGGAACAGGGAGAGTTATAATAGACTCCGCATTTCTGAGGTAGTACGGGAGTGGGTTTCTAATACGAGGTGCAGAGACGCATTTGTCCCCTGTGATAATATTGTTAAAGAGTACCAGGTTTGCTCTTATGCGTCGGAGCCACAAAGGATCTAATTTCAGCGAATCACAGCGTTCCCTGTAATTTAAGCTTGTAGAGTAGCCAATTAAGTGCTTGGTAAATGCACGCTGGACATTTTCAATCGCAACTCTGTCGCACTGCCTCATGTTAGAGCAGACTAGAGAGCAATACTCTAGAATGGGTCTGACGTGGATCCTAAAAATGTGTAGTTTGCTTTCGTTCAACTTCAGAGTTCGGTGTAACAGCTCCACTAAGTTATTTGCTTTCGCCACTTGTGCGAGAGCTTGCTCCGAGAAGTTTAGGGTGCAGAAATAATTTAGGCCCAGGTCGCCGGCTTGGCGGTTAACGGGGATGGTTTGGCTTTCGAGCTTGAATTCTCTTAGGTGTTTGATGCATTTGCACCCCATGATGCGGCTTCTTTTCAGCGGAGAATTTCATTATCAAATCGTTTGCTCAGAAGTTGAGTGACACTAAGTCTTGCGATGTTACTTATGGCGGACTCTTAAGCTTCAGGACGAAAGGTGTACACAATTTTGATATCGTCTGCGAAGAGAAACGGGGTACTGTTTCGAACAACACTGAAGATATCATTAACGTGCAACAGGAAGAGCAGGGGGCCCAGGAAGCTGCCTTGGATCACACCGATGAACACTAATCTAGGTTCAGGTATTAAGCCATTTACTTGCACTATCTGCTTTCTAAATGACAAATAAGACGAAAAGCACGATAGCATTTGACCAACAGTACCGTAGGATGCCATTTTACTTAGCAACCTAGGGTGGGATACTCTGTCGAAAGCTTTCGTCCTGTCTAATATATACTATAATTTATCTCCCAATACTCAGGGCCTCGGTGATAGTGTTCAGGCAGTCAGTCATGCAAGTAGCGCAGAATTTCTTACGAAGAAAGCCACGCTGGTCATGGTTAATGAGTTTATATTCCAGAAGATAGGCCATAAGACTACTCTTAATCAGGCGCTTCATGATCCTGGAAACTATAGAGGTGTGGTTTATTGGGCGATAGTTTGCAAGGTCATAGCGTGTGCCCTTATTGTGAGCGGGTATAATCACAGAGGTTTTCCACTCTGACGCGAAGGTGCGGCACTGAGTGGATAAGTTTAAGATGTTTGCTGACAAAATTGGAATACCGCTCCCGCCTAATGCAAACGCAGCCTGAGACAATGAATTAGGTCCAGAGTAGTAGCCAATTTCGGTTTTTACCAACATCCGGCTTATGTCCTTCAGAAGAAATACAACTGTTGAGTGTGACTCTGTGGTTACACGAGATTGGCATGGGATAGAGAGATTGTTATCGTTTGCCAGAGCAGACGCAAAGAATTAACGGAAAGATTCTGCATTCTCCTGTGGGTTGTTTACATATCTGTTGTTTTGAATGATATACGGGACTTGAGTAGCTGAGGACCCAGAATTAGTTCTGCGTTTAAGCAGTTTTGCCAGTGCTGCGTTTGGGTTTGGCTGGCTTAGGGCATGCAACTCCTGCTCTTTGTTTCTGTGGTCCAGTAATATCTCTAGGGTCTAAGTTAATCGACTTATTTGCAGGGACGATGAAAAGGCACCCTTGCGCCCTCAAATGGGGTGTTGTGGGAAGAGGATGCTACCTGGAAGTTAAGGGATGGGATGTACATTTAAAAGTCGATGGCTGACTCAAAAACGCACTCTTCCGAGATATGGGTGTTGGTCAATTGAAGGACCTCGGTTACACTAAGGTAATCATTTAGGGCAGCCTTCAAACTGGATTGATTCTGTATGCATCGAATGCTAATGGGAAGTTTATTTCAAAACTTGGTATAAACAACACGAAAGAAGTGCGAGTTTAAACAAGACTTGGCGATTTCTGTATGGATGGTTTGAAGCCTGTGACGGATGGGGTAGAGATTGTCAGAAGAACATAAAGGTGGGTCGGTGGAATAGGAAAGCCTAGTTACCAGGTTATATAGAAAAGCCAGGTTAATTTTCAGTCGCCACAGCCAACGTGGCTAAAGGCTGATGGCTGAACAGCGTTCCTTGTAATTCAGAGTCGTCGACCAACCAACACCCTGCTTAGTGAAGCGTCTATGAATACTTCCAATGAAAATCCTATCCTATTTTGACATGCTGGAGTATATCAGAGTGCCATACTCAAGGAGTGGTCGAACGAGTGTTCTAGAAATGCTGTGGATGCTGTTGGATAGTTTAACTGTGCGAAAAATCAGACTTTTATTTCTCTTTGCTTTAATCTATTGAATAACTGCATGCTCTGAGAAATTTAGAGAAGCCGAGTATTTGAGACCAAGGTCACGAATTGTGGGTTTACATGCAATAGGGGATCTGCGTGGTAAAGTTGAATCTTTAAGTAGTGTACACCTATATGTGAGCGTTTCGCTGTTGTCGCCGGAGAAGCCCATCATCCAGGAGGTGCACCAGCTGTCCGCAGCAGACAAGTCGGCAAATGTTTTCTAACTTCAGTACCACCTTCATTTGGCTCAAGAGGGTAAACTATTTTCGTCATCCGCAAACAGGAAATGGATACCTTGGGGTGTGAAACTTAGTGCGTTATTATATACATAGGGAATAGCAGGGGACCAAATACGCAGCTCTGTATGGCGCCACTAGTAACAGGTCTCGGTTTAGAGGCAATGCTGTCAATGGTGACCACCTGTGATCTTTGGGTTAGGTAAGAAGAGAACAAGGATAGAAGGGAATCTGTGATGCCAAAGGAGCTTACTTTGGATAAAAGGTGCAGATGAGGAACACGTTAGAGGCCTTAGACATATCAAGGTAGATGACTGTGAAAGCCATACTTCTGTTCGCCAGGTCGGTTAGAAGGTTTGAGAAGCCAAATTTACAGGTGAAGCAAAAACGGGATTGGAGAAATCCGTGCTGTTTGGGGCTGTGGTGGTTGGAGGCTAAGGTAGTCCATGATGGATCGTTTTACCACCTTTTCCATAACCCCGGAGATAACGGGCGTGTGGTTAATGGGATAGCAATTGAACATATCATGCAAAGACCCTTTCTTATGGCTGAGGGTTAGTATAGAGTGCTTCTGTTCGATCAGAACTACACCAGAGTTCATTGAAAGCGTAAAGAGGTTGAGCAATAGCAAGGGTAGATCAGGATCAAAACGAAGAACAGCTGTTGAAGGGATGTCATCAGGGCCTTGGCGAGACCCCGGTTTGAAATGGGCTAATTGTCGTGCAATTGTCTTAAAGTCAAGGGACAAAGCAGATAAGGTGGGGAGGGTTGCTGGCTGTAGCTGAGGCCTTGGAGGCGAACTATTGATTGAACGCTTCGGCTGTCTTTTGGGGAAGTCACCGACTCATCATTAGGCAAAAATAGGACGCTCACCGAAGGCCTGCAGTCATGGGATCTTGATTCATACAGTGTTGAAAGTATTATAGGCTGTTTTTATGCATTTAGGTGGTCGTAACAGTGTAAGAAGGCTGCAAACGACACTCGTTGATCACTTTATAGGCTCAAGTATGCTGCATAGTGCGGAAGCTTTGAGTAATTTATTACTGTATATAAAGGAGTATTCGAGCCACATCTGTAGTACTGTGTGCAGACTAGGATCCCAGCCCTAAAGAAAAAGTGTAACCTGTTTTATCAGGTTTAGAGGCCACCTACGCGAATGGTATATGGGCAAGCCGGGGCAATCTACCAGATAAGATGGAAATAAATTACGTCTATTTCACCAAAAAAATGGACAGAACGAATTGGTTTATTTGATACATTTTAGATATCAGGGTAACTGATGAGAGTAAACGCAGAGGATAGATGTGTTCCGTCTACTGAAATAACGATTAGGTTCAACGGTACCAAGCCCTGAAAGAAGAGGTGTAAGCCAGAGTTTTCAGCCCACTTCTTTACAGGCACGATGGTCTAATGTAGGAAAACTTTAGGCGAGGAGATCGTGTGTAGCGATTGGTAAACTCGTTTGATCGTTAGACGCAACCTGGGAAGGGGTTGTGGGAGACTTCCAAAATGTGACCCCGAAAGTGTCTTCTTGATCACTTTGAAGTCGTGGTTGAAAAGTTCCCGCAGTGGACGGAATATGGAAAACCAGGTTCAACAATCGGAAGTAATCATTCTACTGTATAAACCTTAGCTGCAAAATAATGCCAGTGCAACAGTACATGCACAAGCAAACCAAGTTTGGGAAGTGCCAAGTGGAGTCTCAAAGAGTGTAGCCCGAGCAGAATTGTACGCATCTCGTGCGCAATAAAACAAACGTGACAGCACAAATGTTATAAAATTGATTTCAGGTCTCAAAGCAGATCAAAAAAAAGTTATTTTTAGGTATACTCGATTTTTCCGGAGAGATCGGTGCTGCCACATTGTACTCTCTGAGGTGTGGAGTTTATACTGTGACAGAACTAGATAGCGGTTCCACGTACGTTTTCGGCTTGTAGAATGTTTTGTCGCTCTGCTTTTCTTGAAACCTCTACTTAGCCACTCGAATGGACCTTGAACATTTGGAGTGCGGTGCGGTCGAATCTTGCGCGGAAATTCCTGTAAATATTATTCACCTAGGCCCTCGCCTAAGAATTCTTTCTCACGTACCTCTCGCTCATAGAAATTTTAGTCCATCAAAGTCTCCGCTACCAACCATGTGCTCCTCTTCCAAACCTATGACTCCCATTCACGATATCTTTTGAGAGTAATAACCAGAGACATCCTCCGTCTTACACTCTACTGTACCACCCTGCAACGATGCTGTTTTGGAGAACACAGTGCGGAATAAGATGTCTGGTGGTATAAAAACAGGCATTGGAAATAGCCATGCATGAAGAATCGCGTTGAGGCTGACAGCCGAAATACTTTAGTCATGCAGTCCTTACCAACAATAAGTACAGCAGAACAAGCTAATAGAAAGCTGCAAAGGTAGGTGGTCAATCCTGCTTAGTTGCTAAACGTCAGAGAGGGATTGGAGGAGTGAATAATTCCGTGGGGAAAATCCATCTTTTCGGGCCATCTTCCGGACGCTTGCACACAAGCACTCAATCGCCCCAACTCCTCTTTTCGTATCAAAGGCTGGTGTGAATGGCTATCGAAAAAATGCACGAAAGTCTTAAAAGGGCTTGTGTTACAGGCAAAAACCCCAGCGTCCTTCAGGCAAATAATTCCCTCCGAGAAATAGTTAATGCGATCAACAGAAAGGTCAAGGAATGTTGGCGGACGGGCAACTTTGCCTCCGACTGCCCAAAGCCCAGTCTTAGCTAGCGCCACCCCAAAAATCCAATAAACTACTTGTCTTCCCCACTGTTGCAATAGTTCACTTAGAAGAGTTATTGTCCCAACTTACCGCCACAAAGGAAGTGGGCGTTGCCCCTCCGGCTGCTGTCAGTATGCCCGGTGATAGAGCCAATGAGGCAAGCCAAAACGCAGTGGAAAGTTAGAAAAGAGTGTGAGAAGCATGGTGAGCAATACTAGTCCCAAAAACGACGATAGTGCATTGTCTTTTGGGAACTCCATTTATTGTAAGCCACAAGAGTATGGTCCAACTGGTTGCAAAGCTACCCCTGGCAGGATAAGAACCCAGAATAGAGATCCAAGAAGGGAGCGAAAAAGTTACGGAGAAGCTGCAGAAAGCTTCATCTTCCCTTTGGAAAGCAGCGGGAGTGGATCGTCTTCTTGGATTGATGCCATCCAATGCGATTCTCATATTTATCCAGGATCAATCTTTTTCCCATAACCCCCATCTTGCCTAATAACGCATAACCATCAAGTTATCTTGCCATTCTTTCTACCCCCATCAACTAGCCAGCTTACGACAGCAACACTGCAACAGCTTCTCGCGTATGCCTGGGTGCTCCTGCGCCAAATGCCTAAATTTTCCCGGCCGATCTCCCGAATTCCAGCAAGTAGATTTGACACCAACCCCCGCACTACTGTCCTCATTGAAAGTTGGCTAACACCAGACATTCCCGAATCGTAGACTCACACCCACGGATGTGCGGGGGACAAACCAGAGGTTAAACAACCTTTCATGATAGCCCCTTTCCTCCTCCCATGATAGCCGAAGAGCCCTCATTAAACACCGTGAACAGTCTTTTTGATGGTCTCTCCCTTATGAGGGTTCGAATAGCTCCTACTAGGAGCAACCCATTCACCCATTGCTTAAGGGTAATTTCATAACACTGCTGAGGACGCTCACTTATTTAGTTCAATTTCTAGTCACTGGCGACATCAAATCACCGAGCACCGGCTGATCTGGAACTGCTGCAAATGACTCTACATTTGCAAAATCGTTTTCCGGAACTCCTGAACGCAACATAAGAGAACCAACTAGATATCAAAAATGGCAATTACATTCGCCTTTCTGCCTGGCTATTAACAGTGAGCATCACCAAGACGGTCTGGTCAAACATATGCAACCAAACGGCAACAGCAACCACTTGCTTCTAACATTTGACCTCATTGTCGAATAATTATCTGTTTCACCTGAGTCAAGGATGTTTAGGTCCTTCATCGAGACAAGCGTTGACTCTCTAAATGCCCTTCTCCTGTCCAAACTGGCTACCATAGAACGTGGACTCGTCTCAGATACCATGTTTGAGAAGCTCGAAGGGATCATCCTAACATCCGACGGCCAACTTCTCCTAAGAGTGAGAAGCACGTACGGTAGAAGACAACCTTTCTCGGAAACGTCAGGGGCCTACTAGAAGAAACATCTTCCATTTTCTGGATACCATCCAAAAGACCACACAAATAAAGAGGAATGCTTTTGGTCGCTCTGCAACCTGCGTAGATTCAAAATGAGGTAGTAGTGAATCAGCGGGCAGCTCGCCGGCTCCACCTAAACTCGGTCTACCACGGCTTTTCTCCCAAGGGACAAATCACACACTCTGGCGTCCAAAATTATATCCAAGCGCAGTTGCAACAAATCTGACACTGACGCACATTCTGCCTACACCTCCGTAATTTCTCCTGTCGCTATCCAATGACTATCTATCCTTGCATTTGCCTTATAACCGCAGAAACAACAATGCGTCACATGGTTGTTCCAACGATTTATTCGAGGCTTCTGAAGTCTGAACACATTGTTTGATAGGCCTTGACATAATCCACTGCGCTGTCTTAACACGAATGTTGAACACAATGGTGAAATCTTACACTTCTTTCTTTTAATTCTGTCAATATTAGGGTCTTCCTAATTGCTGCAAGAAGGCCGCTATTTCCTTTATGTTTAAAAAAGAGCCGACGTCCCCTAGCTATCGGTCACCCAGTCTAACGGAATCATTTTGAGTGGCATACTGCTCCAAAAGTGCGGTAAAACATCTTAGACCATTCCCAATAGTGTTTGTTTCCTGATGTGTTGCACCTTGAATGTGCTAATCGTATGGATAGCCTGACGCAGGCACATGACGGCGGTCAGAATTCATATGCCATCCTTATAGACTTCTCCGTGGCCTTCGACAGAGTTCCCAACACTTTACTTCTCCATAAGCTCCAAAGCTGCGGTGCTGTTGATTACATGTTAGAAGCTCTGCGCAGCTTTCTAAGCAGCCCAAACTTTATCGTTAAAGTACGAGAGTCCACCTCAGAACCAGTGACATTCATCACGGGAGCACCATGAGGCCTGGTGCAGAAATCACGTATCTTTCGATTATCCTTCAACGACCTCCCTCAAACCCCCCTCGTCAGCAATGCCGTGTATGCCTACCATGTATTCTTCTGGATCCCTGTATCCAGCTTTAAGTAAGGCCGGGCAATGGATTGAAAACTGTAGCCTTCCCTTAAAAGGCAACGAATAAGCCAGCATGACTCTAAAAAGTGTATCAACATAGATTCGCCAACGACGGGTTTGTTATTTTGACCGGGACAACCTTAACCGAAATCTTTTGGAGGATCACCCACCAGCCTTGCAGATCCCGTTCTCCCGGGTTCAACCTCTACTCCCTTGACCCGAGATGCACCCAAGGTGGTCTCCTTCCATTCACATTAGGCCAACCAGAGAACCACTTTTAGCCTAGCCGTCACCCTTCTCTACGGAAGCACTCCAGAATGGTAATCAAACCAGGGCCTCGGGTGCCCCAAAGAACCATCTTCTCTGCATATGGAGTGATATCCATGTGCAGTAGGCCAATAATACTAATAATACTAATTATACTGTACATTTCTCGATTTGCGAGAGGCATGCGCAAGGCAAGATCAAATTTTTAAAAGGATGATGCACAGGAAATTCAGATGATAGAAGTCGATTAGGATAGGATGATGGGAGCAATACTGAGTTATTGCAGAAGCTCACTGGAAGGTGAAATGAGATGCTGCAAAACAATAGGGGAGGTACAAGTATGCCAGTGAAAACCGAAAAAGTAGAAAACTCAATTTTTAAGACCGAGAAATAGTTTCCTGGGACTGTTTGCAAGTAGCGGACTACTAGTCATTTCGTGTTTAAGTGCACTAAATGTGCTCATTGCTGGCGCAAGACATGGACGGAGCGCGACGGTGGATATTGCTATATGGCTAGAGACACTAAACGTCGGAAGCGTTACGTAATGAACGGAAACGTTAAGCTGAAGAGACGGCAAGCAGTGGTAATGCGGTACATGGATGGAAGTGGCGAAAACCAGGCGGAACGTCGGGCAAATTGGATGAGACACGTAGCTGACAACAAATGGCCAAAAAATGCTGAGAGCGGAAAAAGATTGTCTCAAAGTATCAGGAGGAAATTTGTGAAGCTTTGGATACGGAACTCCAAGGATATTGATAATATCTACATACGGATGGTGATAAGCTGTACCGAGAGGCTCGTCAGATAAGGGACGTTATGTGTATGAACACTCCTTAAATACAATAGCCAAGAATATCGTCTATGCTGTCATTTGCATTGTCGCATCTTTTGATCTTAGTCAGCAGTACGGGTGGGGGATATGAGGTGCGCAAGCCGTTCCGGAGACAGCAGCAATCGCGGTTTTAATCGATCGCAGAAATGCGAGTTGAGATATCCAGTGCGATAATCTACGTAGTAACCGTTGACCGGGCCAGAACTCGAGCGCCAGTTATAGCTAACAGGTTCCTAACAGGAATGATAGAATAGCAGATTAGGAATCGCCAGTATGAGGAGGGAAGCGTTAGCAGCTCGTCTGCTGCGGATACGACATCTGAAATGCAAGAGAGAAGTAGTCTGGCTTGTGTGCCAGCTTGAGGTCATGGTGATTATTAGATCGCGCCAAAATTCATGCAACATAGTGCATTTATTCCGTAAAATGTGGCAACTAGAATGAGCTACGGTAGCAGTTCTAGACGTAGGTGAATGTTGGGGGCTACTAAGAAAAATCTATTCAGCTTTGCCAAGCCAGTAAAGAGGATAAGGTGGCATGAAGAGCGAGAAGTACACAGGCTGGCGTTTACAATCTTAGGATGTGATGAGAGCATCGATCCAACAATAAGTACGTTGACATTTTCGTCCGCCCATATTGGGAGACTTTCGAGAGTTAGTTGCTCAAGCCATTGGTGAAGTGGGTAATTCACAACAAATGTGATCGAAGAGTGCGCTGGCTTGGACGTGTGATAAAGTGAAGAAGTAAGAGGTGAAGCCGAATCATGGATGATGATCTCAGAAAAGATTCGATCCCGAACTAAATTTCTATCCCATGTTCGTAGGCCTCGTCTGGTCCAATGTTAGCTCGTGTCAGGTTAATCAAGAACTGGACATCCAGTAACTTTGCCAGATGGGCACTAACCTGCGCTACACCGCCCCACGTCGTTAGTTGTCATCGTGGAGATTTTATAGCTACTGTTTCGTTATTTTGGTATTATTCGTTAAGTAAGAACCATTTCTATAGACATAAAAATGAGCTTGATTTTTCCGATCATTGAAATTTACGATTTGATCAGTGTCTATTTAATTTGATAATTTTTGTCTAAGCATTCACTGCCACATGTCCAGCTCTGACCTACGCTTAGAATAAGCGCTTTTATTCTATATCGCATAAATTTAATCAGTGTGCTTAGCTGCCTCAAGCCTGCTTACATCTTCCGACTTGTCTACTCATTTCTCTATCCACAAGTTTCCATACCCCTCAACATCAACCTGGTGTTCAGTCGTACAGTGTGACTCAGTGTGTTTTGGTTTAAGTCACATTATTGTATATTGTTTAATTTAGCCAGTCATTTGACGGCTGTCATCTGTCATAGTGTATTATTGTCTTGTTAATTTACCTTCTGGCCCATTTTGTTGACTCAACCTGCTCCCCGCCGTTGATGCTCACTTAGTCTTGTGAAGTTCTACAGTAACCCTTAGAATTAACCTCACAAGAACTGTGCCAATCTGATTACACACAATATCCTGTCATTGCTATAGTTGTAACGACTATAAGTGGTCACCTTTCACAACCTCATTTAGATTTTCTTCACAAACTAAATTTCCGTGTAAGAGCGGAATGGCTCGTGGTGTTCAACAGCGAGCCGGACGCGCCACTGACAGTGTTCGCGCAACTAACTCTACAAGACGCTCCAAAGTTGGCCCTCGTTTGGGAACAATGAGCCAGTGCTCCATAGTACTTAACGAACCAGTGGGTGAAGCCCATGACAGGGCACAAATATTCGAATGAAGATTATCCGATTGAATGGGTCATGTTAACAATTTGGAGCGCGCTATCTCAAAGCTCACACCCCTTTCTCACCTCATCGACCCTGAAACACGGCTGGACAAGCATGACCTGGTGGCCGCTGGCAACTTCCTGGATGTGCTGTCGTCCGGAACATCAAGTAGAGTAGACAGGTCATGTAACGTTATTGTCTTTAACATCCCTGATAGTATTCATACGAACGGCCTTAGAGATCAACTCATGACAGCTAGCGGCATGGCGCACATGCCAAGTATAATCACGAGGCTGCGGAAGCGGACACAGCGTCATAGTTGCCCCCTGATGGCACAGTTCCAGACAAAGATTCTGACAAAGCTCTTGATCAGCAAGCAAAGCGTTATTGCTTCAACTACACCGTTTAAAAACATAAAAGTAACCACAGACAAAACATCTCTCCAGACAGAAACTTTGCCAACACTTCGCACGTGATTTCAAAGATACTGCCACCAAACTTAGCACGGCCCGTTACAGCGGAGTCGCCTAAAACGGGCATTGTGTCTCCGAAACATTCACCCGTTCGCCGGCCTAACAGAATTGCATAAGAGCCAATACCATCCACGAGTTCACGCTCCACCTTGGCAGACCTAGACATATCGAACTCGCCCCCCACATTTCAGCCCCCGTCCAAACCCCCCCACCTAGGCAACAACAACACAACGTCACCTTGTTTAGTTAGACCCAAACAATCTTCCACCCGGCGCCCGCTCTACAGTAAGATTTCTAAGGTCAGTCTCAGTAGTTCACCGTCATACTCCAACCTGCCCCCACAGGCTTCAGGCCCTCAAGTGACTAATGATGTGCTTGCCACCAAGAAAAGCGACTTTTCTATAACCAAAGATGCTGCGACCCTCCTCAATAAAACAGGTCCACGTGAAACACATAAAACTGTTCCACTTCCTAAGATCCCCGCCAAGCCTATAAATAGTAGCACCTTGCCGTTAGATTTAACATGATCACATAGCTCAGCCCCTTCAGGAGGTATGACTAACTCCGTTAGACCTCAATCTCCTCATTTCAGCGCCACAAACAAACCCCGCAGCACTAAGAACCATCTCTCGCTGCCCCATCCAACGTTGTTCAATAACCATAACTTCAACCTCGGTTACCGTCCCAGAACTGAAGCTGATTTCTGCGGAATTCGGCAATATGCCGGTGCTCGTGGTAACAGTTCTTCACACGAGTGCACCAGACATTGACCCATTTGACTCCGGTTCTTCTTCTTTTCCAACGCCACCTTCATCTCTACACCAAGCTGGATTTATGAACGCAAAATTGCTCGAAACAAACCTCATGTATTAGTATTACGATGGCACAATACCCATCCATTGTCGCCGCTCTCCTTGCTTAATCGGTCTGTGCCTTCAGAATTTTTGAGTTTTATACTGCCTTCTTTTATATCCAGTCTAGTTTTCGCTCATCTCCATTCCGTAATCGCATCCACACCAATACTCATCTCCACCCTATAACTCTCTTGATTATCAAGTACCCCGGCCAACGGGCCGCGACAGCCATTGCCTTCCAGCCATATTCTGCGCCCGCGATACGCACCTTTGTTGCATTCAAACAAGATGACTCGCAGTGCAGGACTGGAATGCAACCACAGAAAAATCTTTGCGAAACATTACCTAGCTTCGAATTAAAGCCCCCTGCTCGGAGAACCACATTGCCTGTTATGATCCTGTGAGCGAAACCACATTGCATTGTATGTTTGGTTTCCGTTTTTTATTTCTTCATTGTGCCTTTCTGGCCTAATTTTGATTTTATCTTACGCATGACTCTCGTATGTCGAGAAATATACAAAAACAAACAAACCTCTTAAATCACTAGAGGTCGCTTTCACCCCCAGTCACTTCGATTCATATTGTCCGTATTTCCTGTGCATCCTCTATGTAAAAAATTGATCTTGCCTTGCGAATGCATCTCGCAAATCGAGAAATATACATTATCTTTTCTTATCTTATCTGTAGTGCTGGCCCGTCAGCTGTTCCCCCAAACGGACGTATGAACCATATGCAAATCTGGACAAGGCCAAACTTTTCCGAGCTACCCTTGACTGACCATCTACAGCCTGTAAACGCAATGCCTAAACCGACCTACCAACACCTATTTTCCCCATTCCCCAGACCAAATCTTGAAGCTTCCGATCAGCTAGAAGTCAGGCCTTCAAACATCCTGCCACCTATTGATATGCTCCAAATGCCGTCAGGATACACTTTATTTTACCCGGTTTTTCCCTCAGCCATACCATACCCTCCACCACCGTTGCGCAGCCTCTGCACTTCCCAAAAAATGCACGTTGCTCACCGCCTATACCAACGAACAGGTTGGAACCTACCGTAGCTTATGAATCAGGCGTGACAGGACATGATCACCCAAAGGCTTTACCACCAACATCCATTCATCCTTGCTTGTCTCGCAATGACTTTCCACCCTAACTGAAATCATACGTCCATTATGACATTTACTCTAGTTATGCTACTACAACTGAGCCATTTTCATTGTTACTATTAAATGCTCTCTCGATACTATATAAAGTGCACATGCTCTGCCTGTTGGCGTATACACGTAGATATGATTTCATTCTTATCACTGAGACATGGCTGACCGACAATACCCCCGACAGACATTGCCTTAATTGGTTACAATGCTTTCAGGAAAGACAGGATAAATAAGCGTGGGGGAGGCTGTCTCATATACACAAGAGACACCCTTTCAGCTTCATGGTACAAACATCCTACCTTTAACAACCTGAAAGATTCCATCCTGCTGACTGTGGCCATCGGGCATCAGGACTTAATGATCAGTTGCATCTGCCGTCAGTCAGTGTTCTTACCACCAACTGATGCGCTCAACGCGGCCGCCGACCTTCCAGGCCCTAAGCTAGTAGCGGGCGACTTTAACGCCCCAGGGATTTGTTGGTCATCTTTCTCCTGCCCAAAATACCTTTCTGCGTTTGTTTCCAGTGTACGACTGGGTGGGTGGACACAGCATGTTTCAGTACCCATAAGGGTCGACAGTATTCTAAATCTTATCTTCACAAATGGCGCAACACAGGTGCGCAAATCCATAGACAACAAATCACTCGGACGTGACCATTCCCAGATTGTTTGCAAGTTCTCAGTTTCAACGCCCGTTATATCTTCCTCAGCCTCCACCAAGCCATATCACAGAGCCTCATGGAGCCGCCTTCCCTCCATAATTCGTAGTCAAAATTGGGATAGTTTCTTCCTATCGGTGGATTCCCAACTGGCCACCAACCAGTTTAACGCAACTCTAAGTTTGTGCCTTGATCTAATCACTCCAAACCGGTGCAGCAGGGTCCCCAAAGGTTTGAGCGACCTGGACCGTCTCAAAAAAGCATTCTTTGATCCAGACGAGATTCAAAAGAAAAGAAGAATTGGCTCTCATATTGTAAATGAACCATCTGTCTAGGGAAATCAAGATACTTTCGACTCTCTTCAAGAGAAGGAACTTCAAGCGTTGCACTCTGCCAACAAGGCTGCAGCACTGGCAAAACTACTGAGAACTAACAACTCCCTACGTAGTACGTACATCACGTCAGTCATATTCAGGGGCACGTGCGCAAATTACCCTCTAATGATTTCAGAGGTGTTCAGTGATTATTTCGCCGCCTCTATGACAACTGATGACAGCACCTTTATACCGGACATTCCACCAGTAACCGCTCCTTCCCCTGCAAGATTCTCTTTTCCCCCAAGTGATGTTAAACCACTACTGTCGCAGGTGAGACCGTCTTTCCGTGTCGGACCAGACGACTTTCCCCCAGCCCTGTTCAAATTTGGGGGTGCAGACATTCCTATACTTTTGTCCAACCTATTTAATCTTTCCTCAAATTGTGGCACTTTCCCCCACCAATGGAAAACTTCTGTCATTTTCCCAATTTACAAAAACGATTCAAAGCATCTAATTACAGACCCTTTAATCACACCCTAGTTGCCTCTCGCATTATGGAAAGAATAATAAAAATTAAGTTAACTGCTTACTTATTAGATCATGACCTCATTAACGCCGGCCAACATGGTTTCCTTCAAAGTAAATCATGTTTTACGTGCATGATTGATTTCTTAAACGTAGTGACGAAGGCTGCCAACGACGGAAAGTCGGTGATTGTGATTTTCTTAGACATGGCAAAGGCTTTTGATCGCGTATCCCATCGCAAGCTTCTCATGAAAGTCAAGAGCTACGGTATAAACCCCCCTCTTCTGGCTCGGTTCTCCTCCTATTTGGCCTCTAGAATGCAGGTAGTGAATGTAAATAGGACCCTATCCAAGCCTCTTTCAATTACTAGTGGGGTTGTTCAAGGAGGCGTGCTAGGTCCACTACTGTTTCTGCTGTACATCAACGATATTTTTCACATCGTTGGGCATGGTATTCCTTTTCTTTTTGCAGACGATATAAAAATTGTATAAGCGTTCACCCCTCGTGACCTCAACACCATCACAGATAATGTAAAAAATGATCTACTATCGCTTGATTCGTGAAGCGCAGCTTGCTCAATGAAATTCTCAGCCCACAAAAGCAGCATACCCGCATACAAATGCCACATTCCTACAGGAATCTTTGAGATTAACGAAGAAGTCATTCCTTCCCCTCACACTGTCAGAGACCTGGGTTTGCATTACTCCAGCACATTCAACTTCTCAGAACACACACCGATACAAGTTGCAAAAGCTAGGAGACTAATCGGGTTGGTGCACAGAACTTTTAGAAACCAGGAAAGCAAGTTGTTAATATATAAAACGCACGTAGGACCTATCCTGGACTACTGTTCCATCGTGTGTTCCAACATATGGCAGAGTGACAGATTCGAGATTGAGAATGTTCAACGAACATTTACGAAAGGACTTCTGGGCTACGCTTCTTTGCTAGACTACATGAAACGTTGCATAAAACTAAACCTCGTACCCTTATGGCTTAGTCGAGTTTACATCAACCTCTTCTATTTTCACAGGATTATTGGTAAAAATCTGTGCATCTTTGCATCCCAAGTAAGAAATAACTTTCCCTATGGCTTGCGTTGAGCTGAGTTCTTGGTGTCAGTTCCCATGGCGAGGACAGCGCTTAGGAAAAACTTCTTCAACATCAAATATTTCTCCCTGTGACATAGACTACCCCTTCACATAAGGATGACCTTTCCTGCCTCCGTCACCTTTAAAAACGAAATGAGAAAAGCAATAACCGTGCAAAACTTGCTGAACATACACAATCCTTACACTCCAATAGAAAGAGCCTATGAATCTGGCCTAGGGTATTTGACTGAATATAACGCTCGAAGTCTTATCTCAACCTACTCAACAAGGTCTAGCCATTTTTTATTCCCAGTAGTTTCCGCAAGTACAAATCACTGTAGGTAAAGGAAAAAAACTCCGTCAATGAAACAAGCCAGTGCAATTGCTCACCTGGCTTTCCATCTTGTTTAGTGCGCATGTGGCAAGGTATATAAAAAGACATACATCACATTCTCACTTACTCCCGAACTAATACTTAATGTCCCAACCTAAACCGTTTCTTCTGCATGCACTTAACAATCAGACCATTCCAATCGAGAAATTCGGCATAACCTGATACCTCATTCTGCATAACGTTCATCACGTCTCGTTCTTTGGTTTGCACGCACCATAAACCTCAGCTGGAATACCTCCAGACTGCTATCTCTCCCTTTTTCCATTCCAGTTATGTGCGTTTGCACTCGTGTCTCGCCAAAAGTCTACCATTCAGTTTCTGGCCCCATCCTCGCACATCTCAACACACCGCAAAAACGAGCTGACCCAAGGCTTAGATCAAATATTCCAGAACGGATAAATACGATCTTCTCCACTGTGAAGTGGACATTGCTTCTAACCCTCATGAATCACCAACGTTGCAAGTCTGCCAAAGTATCGAGGCCACATAACGTGATCCACAAAGCCTGTGACTCTTCAGGCGGACAAGTCCTCCCGATTGCACAGATTTACTGCTGGAACTGCCCGCCCGTGTTCAGCATTCCCACCACGTCGAGATCCAATTGCCACGAAGGCACCCACACTTAGATCGCTGTTCCAGATGCCGCTACCAGCGTCTACAGGGAGAATCACCCCAATGATCGCCTCGACAATCGAGGCTATCAGCATGACAATAATCCCAATCAGCTGAGCCCAAAAACGAAAACAAAGGAGCAAAGAAACCCGTTTTTGTTCCACACTGGCTTACCAGCGTTAAATATATATTATTCAATCATGTCACAACAACCGTCACTCCTCGATGCCGACGACATTTCTATTATTCATGTCCTTGAACAATGATTAGCCAGCTTTCTTCGTCCTTCCGCATTTTCAAAAGGCTTTTGTCTGTTTTCTTGGCTCCAGGATCCATGGTATCTATAGGCCAACAATACTTTTGCCGCCAGCTGTTTTGGTCTGTTTCGACAAATTTTTTGCCTTGCACTCAAGGTCTTTGGAGACTTCCTTTATGACATTTTTCAACATTCATGTCAATTTTATAAACCCGTTAAATCCAAATGCTGCAGACACCTCCACGCCCGCCACCGATAGTGACGAAACTCCCACGCTGAAAAGTCGCCCGTGCGAAGCTAAAAAAAGAATTGTTATCGAAGTGGAATGAATATGTTATTGGGCGTTTTTCGCAGATCAAGAAAATGGTAATCTGGAGAACCTGATTATTGTTTAAACGGCGATTTTGGGTATAAATGCATGTGAAACCGGAAATCACTTCATTTGCGCTCTCATGGCTGCCATGGCTGTTCGTGCGGACGCTACTGCCGCCCATATTGATGATTCTGAAGTGTTTAGGCCTTACGTTTGCCGTTTTTATGCTAGTTTCTCCGAGTTTCAATCTGATTTAGAAATCAAAGTGGTCGTAGGTAAGTCTGTTATCTTTTCAAGAAATGTTTATTTGGAAATTTCCAAATATTGAACGTTATTACGCGCGCAATCGTAAGCTAACCCCAGAGCAGGAGACGCACGTAATTAACGTAATGGAAATTTTTAGAAATGCTAGAGAGGTCTGTCGATTTGCGCCGGATAAGTTCAACCGTCCAATCACTATTCAGGATATAAATAGTCCTAGGCGCAAGTTCCGGTTAATGGATGATCGGAACGACGTCGTTCGCGTAAAAGACTTATTGCGCGGACAGGGCATTCTTAGGCTACTCAAACGGCAGGATGGAGTTAGGTTTGCGTTTTTCGTGCCGGATAAAGTTCGGCATTTAGCTGATCGGTACTGCGAAGTGATTTCAGCAGACCCGACCCACCAGCTTAACTGCGGTGTGTACGTTCTCTGTCATGCGATGATATTAGACGATAATGGGTTATGGCGGTCGGTTTTTTATGCTGTGCCCCCTAACGAAAGCGGAGCAAGCTACCGCAGGGCGATAATTGCTATGAAGGATATGTTGCCCGCGACGGGTAAGGTTAGGACGATAATCGTCCACCGCAGATTGGGGCAGCTGAACGCATTTCAGGCGGCATACCCGGAAGCATGTGTAATATTTCGTCGGTTTCATGTCCTCATGGACATGCGTCGCCGCTGCGGTAGCCTCCCGGTGAGTGTCGAAGGGGACAGGAAGCGCACTCATCAGTGGATGCGCAATTTAGTGTTTTCATCTACGAGGGTTGACTTTGATAGGTCTAAGGCTGCAATGGGAGTTCGGTGTCCGTCGACGCTTACGTACCTTCAACGTGCGTGGCTGCCGTATGAGTCTATGTGAGCTATGTACAGTGTAAAGTGGGCACTAAATTTTGGTATTTTTACGATTAATACGGTTGAGGTATAAAATAGGCATTTAAAGCGTGGTCTATCGATGGGATCCACGCTTTTTGATGTTTTCTCGCGAATAATGCAGCGCACGGAAGAGTTAGACGAGGCCAACTACCTGGGCCAAAAGGTGTGCATGTGTCCATTGTCTATCAAAATAAGGTAAGTGTTATCAATAGTAATATTCACCATTTCCATTGCAGGTTTACCTGAAGAGCCCAAGACGACGTCGGACGGATGAAGAGGACCCCGGAGGCCCACGGAAGACGACGAATGTGCAAGGAACGGGGACCGCGGGAGGGACGGGATTGACGAGAACGCCCCCAACGGCCCCTATGGGGCCGCCACTATTTGATTACTGTCACCGATTTCCAAAATCGGTTATTTCTGTTATTACTTCATTGTGTGTATTAAGTTGTCGGTACGTGAGCCTTCTTTCACGTGCGCAACAAAGGTTAAGGTTTCGGTGCTCATTCGTTTCACAGTAGTGAAACAAGTCCACTGTATGCATGCGAATGTTAGACGTGTATGCTGAGGCAGACAGGTTTGAGTTTGTCTAGAGATGCTTATAGGTGTCGTTTGCCATATACACCTGACCAAAGACAGATGGCGATAGACATGACGCGGGGTTGGCAGAGGGGTCGCACGTTTTGCTGTTGGGCATTTAACGTTAATATGACTACATGACGGGGCAAACTGCAATATTTGCATATATCGTACGATTAAGTGGTTAACCGATATATGTATATATTTTCAGATAAGAAAATCATTGCTTGTGTTGACATTAATTGCTATATCGAGATATGCATATGAAGTATTCCCACATGGGACCACAAATGTTTAAGGACATTCATTTAATAGGTTTCTTGTGCATGTCGATGCAACAAAGTACATGATGTACATGTCCGGTGGAAACGTACTTGGCTGTATATATATAGATTTATGTATATATATAATTACATATACGTATGTCTACTATACACACGTATATGGATTTATTACTTTCCGCCATGTAGATGTCCACATTATATACCTATGTGTGCACATCTATTTATTTACATATGTTTTCGTTTCTATATGTATATATAGACAGATACATATATGTACATGTACATATACACATTTTGGCCACTTTATATCGATTTAATTAATAGCTAAAAGCATAAAATCGGCAAGCTCAATTCATGTGACGATCACGCAGCAAAATTGTATATAAATGTTGCATCACCTTGGTGCATGCGTATGTTTGCATGTATATATGCATATTTATACATATACATATGTACGTAAATTATATTTAGGTAGACATTTTCGCTATCCTGGGCAGACAGATATTTATATACATTTTCAATTTCCCAGACATCAACGAAAATGCACAATACAAAAAGATCATTTTCACTATCAAAGCCAATACATTTTACGGGTTTGGCATGCTAAATGGACATTTTTTTTATTTTTCTGTTCAAAATAATATCAATATTATCCTCTCAGCCTCGCTCCTTCTGACTGATCAATTTTTTACCACGTTGAAAACGAAAAACGGCTGACACTTGACAGCAACTGTTACCAGTTATCGCGGGGTGGACAGTTCGTATTTATCAGTTATCGCCAGTGGATGAGTTACGTCCAACGTTTGAACGCCCAAAAAAACATGGCCGTTTCGCGGGAGTGGAAGTTTTGTAAATACCGCTCGCCGCCACGGTTCAGCTGAACTACGCGCCTGCGAAACGCATGGTTGGTGCGTGTAAACACTTTATTCCTCTTGATATGCCAGTTTTTCTATCTCCTGTCATTTAGTACCCAAACGCTTATCTGGTTGTACAGTGTAACTTGCAATGCCCCTGTAACATTTAATCATGCAACTAAGCATGTCTGTCACACTTTCCGAGAAATATACGAATATTATTATGTGATAAGAGCATGGATCCAACAATAAGTACGCTGAAATTTTCGTCCGCCCACATTGGGAGAATTTCAAGAGTTAGCTGCTCAAGCCATTGGTGAAGGATGTACATCGCTACAAGGGAGGTCAAAAAGTACATTAGTGGGGACGTGTGATAAAGTGAAGAAGTTAGAAGTGAAGCCGAATCCCTGATGGTGATCTCAGCAAACATTCGGTCACGAACTAAAATTCTATCCCATGTTCGTAAGCCTCGTCTTGTCCAATGTTAGCTCGTGTCAGGCTAATCAAGAACTGGATGTCCAGTAACTTTGCCATATGGGCTTTGAACTGTGCTAAACTTGGGCACGACCGCAGGGAACTAGGGAATTCGTTCCACAATTTAGAGCGGGCAACTGTGAAGAATTTAGCCCCGATCGATAGTTGAGTCAGGAGTATTCTTAACGAGTAGTATCTACTGCGAAGTGGATATGGGGGACTACCGCCGTCGCGTGTGACGTTTGTAGTGGAGTGGACATTACTGAGACAAAGAATAAAGAGAAGTGCAAGGTTTACTTTAACTCGACGAAGCCACAATGGTTCAAGTCAAAGCNGGAACTAGGGAATTCGTTCCACAATTTAGAGCGGGCAACTGTGAAGAATTTAGCCCCGATCGATAGTTGAGTCAGGAGTATTCTTAACGAGTAGTATCTACTGCGAAGTGGATATGGGGGACTACCGCCGTCGCGTGTGACGTTTGTAGTGGAGTGGACATTACTGAGACAAAGAATAAAGAGAAGTGCAAGGTTTACTTTAACTCGACGAAGCCACAATGGTTCAAGTCAAAGCAGCTCGCATCTGGGCCCTGTAGCTTAAGCTAGACGAGGGATCTAGGAGATTTCTAGTGAATGGACGCTGCACATTCTCGATTGCAATTCGATCGATTTTACGCATATGCGTGAAGATAATCCGGCAGTACTCGAGGTGGGGCAGAGCATAAGACTTGAAGGTTATAATTCTGCAGTCTTGAGTGCGGAATGCCCCTAAAATCATTGTGGCGGTTCTTTTAGCTACAGCGGTCTGATGGTGAGCTGGCTCTTGGAAGTTAAAGAAGCAGGAGCACTGTAACCCTAATTCCTTAATTGTGTGTGACACAAGAATTGGCATGCCGTTTATGGAGAGGGAGCCCGGAGGAACGTGGCATTTATGTTATTAGAGAACGTTTGTCAGCAAGGAACTTAATAAGCCACTTGGAAAACCAGTCATCAAAATGCTCTAGGTTTTCACTGATAAATGCAAGAATGCAGCTAAAGATATCAATAATGCATAGCAGGAATAGGAGAAGACCTAGAACGCTCCCCTGAATGACCCCACTGGTAATAGCACAGGGCCGGGATAAACAACCTTTAACATTGACTAACTGAAAGCGAGCGGAAAAGTATGATGATAGTCAAGATAAGAGGGAATTTCTTATTCCACAAGTCCTAATTTTGGCCAGAAGTGGAGAGTGAGAAACGCGTTCAAATGCTTCTGATATGTCCAAAAAGATTATGAGCATCGACCGGTGGGGATCAGCACTTTGGGTTACCAAGTTTAAGAAGTCAAACTGACAGGTAAGGCAGGATCGGCCCAGGGGAGGCCGTGTTGGGATGGGGTTGATAAGGTTGTGAGTAGTAAGGAATTTGACCAACTGTTCTTTTACAATCTTTTCCATAAGCCTGGGTAGAAATAGAGTGTGGTTAATGGAGCGAAAGTTTTCAGGTTCATGCATAGAACCCTTTTGTGATGTGGAACAATAATGGATGTTTTCCATTGTGACGGAAAAGTAGCGCCGGCCATGGAGAGCGATAACAAATTTAGAAGGAGCAGTGGAAGATCTGGACCAGCGGTACGAAATAGGACTGGTGGGATGCCATCACGGCCAGGCCTGTGGGATGGCCTGGCATATTTCATCACATTGATGATGCCAGCAACGTCGAAGGAGATGGAGGATAATCTAACAGAAGTTAACACGGGGTGGATTTCAATGTGTCTGATTGTCATTAATGAGAGTAGAAGCGAAATCTGTGTTGAACGCTTCTGCGATGTCTACAAGGGACTCGATGCGTAAGCTATTAAATACGATGAGGTTCGGAACAGTTGACGATTTGGGCTGCGAGAGAGCTTTGAAAATGTGGGAAATCTTTTGAACTGGGTAGGGCGACCCAATAGCTAGCATTTTCTGCCATTTTAACCCTAGTTCTGGCTCCATAAGAAATTCTCGTTGCAAGCGGTTGACTTGTGCTAAAAGCGGGAAGTCTCCCGTTTTGTTGAAAAATTTTTGAGCCTTCAAAAGTTTTATCTGGAGCTGACAAACCCTACTAGGCTTCCTGGGTTTACGTTGAGTGGTGGGGGTGGAAAGACGATTAATAGTAAAAAGAAGTTTTGCGTAAAGGTCGTCCGCCGCTCTCTGCGGGTCAGACGATAAAAGAGGCTGGACCAATCAAGAGTTCGCAGAGCGTCAGCGTCGACATATAGGAAGAGTCAGAATGATGCGTACAGACGGGTGAGGAAGGTTTGTTACGGAGAGGGGAGCTACACGTGACCACCTTGTGGTCACTCCCATGGAAAGGTTTTAGCACTGAAACCTTAACATTGGGAGTGCTATGCGTAAAAACTAGGTCTAAGATATTATGGAACCTTGTGTGCATAGTCACATGCTGTGTCCATCCTTCAGCGTGCGTTTCGGAAACAAAGTTGAGTAAGGTAGGTGGAGCCGATAAAGAGGACCAAAACTTAAGGAGCATTGAAGCCACCTGCAATTATCTTACGGCTGGGGGGAGACGAGAAAGCTAAATGAAGGCTTGGGTTAGACGAGAAATATCAGAACTATTCGAGTTTGGTGGTCGTTATACATATCCTATGTGGATTGGGAGCTTGGGTAATTGTACAAGAAGCCAAATGGTGTCGGGGATAGAATCAAGAAGTGCGTGATGGAGAACGTAAGCTTTGTGTGGCTGCTTCACGTAGGCTAGGCAATCACCTCCTCTACGATTTGATTTATTGGTTTGCAAGGGCATGTAACCAGCCAGTGAAAAAGACGGAGTGGTACTGTGGTCTATTAGCCAATTCTCTGTTACCAAAATAATATCGTAAGAGTTTTTAGCTGCTAACAGTCTCAGCTCCGTTACTTTATGAATCAGTGAGCGGGAGTTCAGGAGGAGTAGGGAAAATTCACTGGAACAATTAGGTCTACTTGATATCCAAGAGGTGGGTTCGATGGGGGTTAAATAATCAAGGGATAAACTAGAGGATAAGGGAGAAAATTCAGTGGAACAATTAGGTCTACTTGATATCCAAGAGGTGGGTTCGATGGGGGTTAAATAATCGAGGGATAAACTAGAGGATAAGGGAGAAAATTCAGTGGAGCTAGGTATACTGGCCGGCGAAGGACCGTCTTTGTTAAGGGATTTGTTGGCTGAAGACCAAGGCGATAGAAGAAACTTGGGAGTTGTTGAGCCGGTTGTTAGAGGATGCGCGTGTGGGGGACGTGGTATCAGTGGGGGTGGGACAGTGTTAGGTGGCCAAATTGTTACCTTGTCACGGCGGGACTGGCAATCTAGGAGGTTAGTGGGGAAGGGGCTTTGGAAAATGCCGGAGAAAAGCCGGTTAGCAGGTATGCGCATGAATTTTTGGGGATAGGCGTTACTTTTGGAATTCGCGGGAGTCAGGAGAGCAGTGCTTTCTAGCTGAGTCAATTGGGGTAAGCGCTGGAGAAGAGTGGTTGAGAAAGGGATCTCATGATAGGTTGTAGCTCAATGGGCGAAATACAGTTATCAAAATTTTGCCAGGTAGCCTGGGAGGATCCAGGGTAAATCGTGCAAACTTTTGTGGATACTGGTATTTGGGATAAGGATTTGGACGTGCAGTAGTAGGAAAGGGGTATTGGAGTGGTGGAAATGCATCTAAATGAGGTTGACTGGTAAGTGGATGGAAGTAGGGAGGAAAAGCAGCAGGCCCTAAATAAGGAGGGGCATTAGCATCATGCTGGAATGTGGCAACTGTGTTACCGAAGGATGGTGGAGGCATGAATACAGTGAGCCAATGAACTCGTGATTGTAAGCGGCGGTTAGTAGGCTTTCGTGAGTCTGTAGACCTTCCGGTTAGGCAGAGCTCATGCGGGGATGGCTTACTCGAGTTGAACGTGCCGGAGTGTCAGACATTCGAGGTGTATAGGCAGGTTGACCGACTGGATTAACAGGATGGCTAATGAAGTGCAGGGTTTTGTGGTTAGTTGAACAGGTCACCGGTATGCGCTTCCGGTGGAATTCAACTGATTTTGGCTGGATGCCATGCTGTTGTCTGACGGAGGGACGAGGAAGTGCTAGAGGGAGTATCTGGGATGAGGTATATGCCAAGCGGTCAATATTAGCCGGAGAAGGCATAAGTGAGACAGCAGTCATCGGCGTGGTTACACCGTCAGTGCTTTTATCTTGGGGTACCAGATTTGGTAGATTAAGATGAGCACGTTTGAAAGGTGGTTGGGAGGGTGAAAGGAACTGAGTTTCATCTAGGTCTACCGGTATTGGTTGCGACCAAAGGAGATGATGTCGAGGGATCAGCACTTTCGCAGCAGGTATACGCGAAGATGGGGTGCCACTGCCCTCATTAGATTTATTCTCAGACAGACTAGTAACAGATTTGTGGGGTGAAGAGATTGGACAGGAAATTGAGCGGCGTAAATAGGGGAGAGGTCGGTTATGCAAATTGCTTGAAGGTGTAGTGTTCGATGGGTTTCGTATTTTGGTCTCGGTAGTGATCACAGGGCACGGGATAGCCGGAGATGTGGGGGGATGGAGACTGTCACAGGAAGATGGTAGGTTAGCTGAAACCTTGGCAGTAGGCTTGGGATTTGGCCCATTAGGAGGAACCTGAACTGGCAGCGCACCGGTCGGAAGGGGGAGTGCCCGATACAAACGAAGTCCCGCCAACTTCAGAAGCTGCGGTAAACTTTAGTGACCGTAATATATCTCTCTGGAAAGGATTTTTATCCGTAAAGATCTTGACATTTTTATAAGGCTTATAGTTAGCAATGTTCGCCTTGTTTGCTAAAACCTTATTAGCAGAAAGTTCATCACGAAATTGAAATGAAATTGCACAGCGTCCTGTGGCAGCTAGGTTGCTGGCATTATTGTCATTGGAAGGGTCGATTATGCTGACTAATGGGAACAATTTCAATGACAGATCCTCGATCTGTTGTGCTTTGTTTTCTAGGCCCCTTAGTCTTTTCGAGACATCAAGGGTTTTTGGGCCAGAGTTACTAAATATACCAATAAGCGGGACTGAGCAGGTCCTAACATTACATAAGCACAGGCGAGTGCCTCTAGTTTTACCCCCAGCAGTCCTCTGCGTGTGCGCTGAGCTTGCCGTTAAGTGTGCCCGGCTACAACGGGGAAAAGATGTTCTCGGGGGACTGTCAGATACAGTCATTGAATACGCAAATATAGCATGCACCGATTAGTTCCCCCAAATTGCGACGGTTTTTTACTGCTCATGATTACATTACGCTGCGCTCATAATTGGTGTGATACCTCTGTGCACAACCTAGACACACCCATTTGGGACTCGCAATGATGCCACTGTGCCGCCGCCATATATTCGTACGTCACTTGTCGCAGATAACTCATAAGTATTAGTCGAACGCGGTCGCATAACCTTAGCTAGTTCTAGTATCTTAAGATCCAATACACGCGTTCCGTTGGTCAGTTTTCTGAATAGGCAAACGATATGCGCAGGAACCTTGAACTAGTACGAATAAACCTGTCGTTTTCATCAGCCCTCGGCAAAATAACGGAAGATAATGCCCTACTACTCCCTGTTTATCTATCAAACCCACGCAAGGACACAAAAGGGGCCGAACTTCATGAATGACATTACAGTGTATTGATTAACTTTGCATAAGCGGCTGTGGGGTTCAGCAGTATTCTGTTAAATTCTGTTGTGCTCTTCGTTTTCGTCTGCAAGAATGGAGAAAAGTATTAGTGTTTATCAGTGGAATGAGTCGTTGAATCAAATTCATGTTGACTAACTCAGCACACTTGATGTCCAGCACCAAACACGTGGAAGCAGAATACCACGTCACCGATGTAAATCCAGTAAGTTTCTCCCACCTTATTAGCAGAATAATTGTAATCGTCCTTGGCTCCGCTATAAGAGGTTCAAATGGCAATTGTGAATACAGCCAAGACCTACCTAGACAAAAGAAATGCTCATTTTGGCGTGCAACGCAATAATTCATATGCGTGTTTATGGGTATACGAAGCAAAACAGACATAAATTCCCGTATGTTTTTAAGCCAGCATGCGTCCGAATACTACCTTCGCAAAGTCCAGTCTACTTGAGAAATGCAAAACATGCATGAACAGCCCTTTCTAACTCACATGGTGTGCTTCCATGTGCTTGCACGTGTGCGCAGGAAAATTACATCGGTGCAAATAATAATATGCATTCTATGGTTGACTGAAAGCACTCCCTGAGTCATAACCAAAATTTACCAAAAAAGCATACGTGAAGTGCAATGCCAAATCTTGGTAGTAATATAGAAACACTAAGCAAAATTAAACGGGAAATTGCAACGTAACTTCACTCTGTACACGTTTGGGCCATTGCTTATTCAAGGAAACTTAAGACAAATTACATCAGGACAAAACGACAGCTTATGAGACGTTCAGTTTGTCCAAGCGCATCAATATGCACTGGCGTGGGGGGGGGAACGCGAAGCTCGATGACTGGAGCAAGAAGCAAGATTTGTTCGGAAATATTTACTGGAGAGACCTGTTAGTAGACCAACGGGAAAGCGCAGAGGAAACCCCAAAAAAGAAACCAGTGATGAGGCTGATCTAACAGCGTCATGATGAGCGTGATGAATTAGTATATTTTTACAAAGGCCAGTAACATCGGGAAATGCAAGTGGGTATGAAAGGGAGAAGTTAAAATGGTATGAAATAAATCGAGGACCATTATCGATTCGATGTATATTACTGTGAGGAAATGGCAAGGAAAATAGTAGGTTAGAGAAGCATAGCCTAATGAAAGATAAATGGGGACGCTGATTTCGCGGAGGGGAAAAACCTTTGGATTCTGCAAACCCAAAGGGTATAGAAATGTATGATGAACATATAGGTGATTGGTCTAGTTCAGTCACAAACGCGTAGATCAGCGATATTCTCCTATTTTAGATTATCGGGACGTTTCTTGTGCTTCCCGAATGGATTAGTGGTCAGCGGGAGCTGAACACCATACAGAACACTAAAGGTGGCTTCCGTAAGTTGCAGGTTATTAACGACACATTGCATTCCGCTTACTAGTTGTGCATCCGAGAGCTGGGCTACAGAGTTCCACATGTCTGTAAGAAGGCTGGGCTCGGAACTGGCCCTGTAGTTTCCCAGACGTTTTAAGAAAACGAGATAATATATGGTTCGGAGGCCGTTGGCAGCTTGACGAGAGCCTAAGCGCATGTTTGCGTTGTGATTGGCGGTAAACCATATCGTTTCGGGGTAATATGTTGGGAACCGGCTAGCGAGAGTCAAACAACGTGATATCGCTAGAACCGGGTGGATACTATGGAACGATAGCAAAGTTATTCGGGTACCCGGGTTGCATTTGCCGAAGCCAGCAGTTGGGCACCTTAAGGCGGATGGCAGGCCTGAAAACGGGGACAGTGGGAAAGACCCCGAGAGTGTGTAATGCTTTGCAGCCCGCAATTAGGGTAAGCGGAGAAGAGGAGAAAAATGGCTGAACGTCTGAGTATTGGTATGCAGTTTTGAGAAGTCACATGATGATTTCTACTTAATTTTGAAGCTAATAACAAGGCGCCAATTAAAGCATGGCGGATAAGACTGGGTGCAAAGACCCGTTAAATAGGCATAAAATTGCCCTTGCTGTCTCGATTGAATGCTTAGCACGTATTCTAAGATAGAGCGTGATAGCTGGCTGTAGTTCGGGGTCACGACAAGGTTTGTCAAGCCAATCGCGGGCCTATCAGCCTTGGGCGAAACCCGAATGCGCAAGCCCAATGCCTTGGTAAAGCAAAATTACTTAGTGAGCCTATTGGCACTTTTGTGATTTCCGGCAGACCAGACGCCATCATTTAAGGATGTGTGCAACCAAAAGTTTGCGATGACAGTTTTCATGGAGGAGATCTGGCAGATGCAGAAACAATAAGACCGAAAAACTCACGGTCCGAAGGCTGTCAACTGTTGGGTCCGTCTTATTACGATGCATATAAGCAGATCTGCCCGAGTTATCTTTGGAGGTTTTGCCCCAGGTAGGCCATTTGGGAGACTACAGGCATATGAGCGTCGCACTGAGTGAAAATAGGACGATAAATACAATCAGCTGGGCAGCCTTCCGTACCACGTCATTTGCTGTTTCTGGTGCTCTGCATAATACGGTAAGTAATACAAGTCGATCAATCCTTCGGATGAGATTATACGTAAACAATCGTATGGTATTTTAAAATCATATTACTATATCATATTACTATCATATATTGCAATGAAAAGCGAAGAACGTGGAGTAGTTACTGTGCCCTTTCTCATTAACCTATATGACGTACGCTCGCCCGATGACCGAGTATATGAAACCGATCTGGGTTTCCGAAGAACTCATCGATGTCACCGTTTCGTTTATCGCGGAAAAGGAACTAAATCTTCTAACTCATATCACCACATGAAAAACATAAACCAAGTCGGCACACTAATTGCTTTCCTTCCCATTCCTTATCAATATATCTCTGTCCATTTCAGACACCTCGTAACACCCATCCACTCCACCGTCGTAGTCCTAATTACAGTTTCTTGTGTTTCCCACCACAATTATTCCATTTTGACATTATTTTTCGTCATTTTCACGAAACGCTATGTATCAGGCTCTCCCTTTCTTTCTCACCACCGATTTCAGACCGAGCTCCGGCACTAGCTCATACCACTTGTGGGCAGGAAATTCCGCGTCGGATACACCTCGCCCTTCTGTCTTCACAGTTGATTCCTGTCGCTGAATGATCTAGTTTCATAACCGTAAACCTTATTGTTCTAACTATCTATAAGAGTGTTCACGTACACTTCTCCCCCTCCTTCTCCTCAACCAATCCTCACACCGTGGCCAAAAACGGTGCGGTGTAACTATTGGGTCACCGTCTTCGAATATCAACTTCGACTAACATCACTTCTTAATTTCCATCGCCGGCCCTCCCGAAGCAAATACAACGAAATTTCCTCCGATAAAAATGTCTTAGGGTGGCTCTTGTACGGTGGCCTGATGATTTGCCTCCGGCGTTACACAGAAACGGCAACTGATGCAACCAGTTGTATTCAAAGCACTTCTACGTTTTCATGTGCACTTGTCTCTTCAAGTTTTGGTAACAGTAGCCCGTTCTGTTTTGGAGTTGTAATGAGTCAATGCGCAGACGATGCCTGCACGGTTCCGGCGTACTGAATTTGTCCTCAAATGTTGACAATTTATTCTGTTACTTCATTTCAAAGTTTGATAACGTTCAACTGTTTGTGCTCTGCTAGTGCCTATATTATTATTCTTTTTCAGAATGAGTAAACAGCTGCGCTAAAATTAAAGTAAAAAAACATGCATTCAGGTGTTGAAATAAAAATCCGCGTGGAAATAAACGCCCGGCGCCACTGACTTGAACTGAGAAAAATAAAATACATTTTCCTAATTGGACTGAGATTGCGGCGGTTGTAGGGTGTGTTCACTGCAACATTGTCTTCCTGGACCGCCGTGACATTACCATCGGGGAAGGTGGCCGTGATGTGTCAGTCACTGCATTTATCAGAACTTTTGGCGCACTGGATTTCCCACTTTACTATAATCCACGAGTGTAGCAGGAACCTTAATGCACCAAGATACATCGTGAAAGACATATAGCACAATTTTGATCTTGCCTTGCGCATACAGATTAACGGACGTTTCAAATTACTAAGTGTTACTCTCACTTTCTTTCCCTTCGACTTATATTAGCCGTATTTCCTTTGCATCATCTCCGTAAAAACTTTGTCTTGCCTTGCACATGCTCGTAGCAAATAAAGAATATAGAATATTATTATTACTTCATGTAAATACTTGTTGTTACTGCCTGCGATTAAGTTACCATGTTTGTATTAATTGCAAAAACACGCTAGACGGAAGACCTTCAGACCCGGACGTGAGACGGAGGCATCACTCGCAGGCCGCTGTGTAGGAGTGCAATGTTGACTTAAACATGAGACAGCAACCCGTTTGAGGACGTATCAGGAAAAAACGGCTGCTGGCTTGAACGCGAGATGGCAGACTCATTCAAAGTCTCAGCATGCGGAGAAATTTGCCGGTCCCGGCGATTCACGGAGTTGCTGTCAGAAAGCCATGCATGTTTACCCTAGACATCCACGCAGAATACTGTCATCAGATAATGCGAATTTGAAACGAACGACCGAGTAGATTAAATTTAACGGTATTTTCATGACGAGAAATGCGGCCTCGTAAAGCTGTTGTATACGCTTTTGATAAATGCATTCGAACTTTTATCGTGTTCGTTCAAGAAAATGCCTGTTGCCGCTTTAGTCGATTTTGGGCCAAAGTCAGATTCCGCGTGTGCTTGCCGGTGCACAGCCTATGTCTGTACAGAAAGTGAATCACGATCCCTTCGCACTACGAATTCCCCAGGCAGTCGCATTATAGTCCCGAACACAAGTTCTGCAATGGGCCGTTGGATTCCGTCTTTTACGCAATTTATCACCCAGTAAAATTGGCGGCAACGCTTTGCATTGACTGGTGTTCTTGAGATTTGAGAGCCCCTTTGATGTTGCATTGGAAGCATTCGACCAAACAGCACAATGCCGGATGGTAATCGTCCTCACAGGTTCGATGCGCATCCGGCGTACCACCGACAGAACAGAATAAATTGGCTTAGTCAATAGGAGAATCCATAAATATTGGCTGGGTCACGGGGACTATCATAGAATATGCATCCGTGAAGGCTGTGAAAACCCTAATTTTGTTGGTGAATGCAGCCGTGATAGCTGTGTCCGGTGGCGTCATAGTTGCGACAATAACCAAAGTATAGTGAGATAAGGACGTCCGGAATGCAATCCCAAAGAATCTTTTTTGTCCCACGAGATTGCGGTTCGCAAAGTCCCTGTACTCAGTGGTATAGAGAAGACTCGGGTCAACAACCGGATGTAACTACCTTATTAAATGTATCGTGGCGCCGAAATAGCACCACTTTGTGAATCTTTGGCTAATCCCCTCCCCCGTAAACTGACCGCCTTGTTCATTCTACTCACAAGCACCGCGCATGCAAAGACCCCATGACTCTTAAAGCATGCAACTGCTCCACGCAAACAACCACCGATTAGGTTTAATTTCTCCACATCCCAAATCTCGGCAACCCAATGTAAAGCCTGAATAATCGACTTTGAAGCGATTTAGGCGGACCCAGGCATCACTGATGCAGTACTGGGTAATCACGGAACGAGCAACCGAACGATCGATCGGCGAGCTAGACTCTGTTTGTCCCAATGATACGCTAGCCAGCCTCAAGAAGAAAAGGGCTGCATGGAATCGCGTCAGCTATCACAAAGTCTCCAGAATCATAGTGAAAGCTTCCAATAGAAAAGATTGCGTAACACACGGTGCAGGCACGACTTTGCGGACTAAAAGTATCAATCCTTAAGATAGGCTCCTTCAAAATCAAGGGCTTCTGTGGGCAACTCTGAGAGGTGTCAACTGCCAGGCCAAGAGCTGCAGGCATCCGTAGACCAGGCGGCGATAACACAGACATCAACAAGAAGGAGGCTAATGTCCTAGCTGCATACTACTCTTTAGCCCTTGCTCTAAACAGAGCAGCGACGCCTGAGAATGAAGTCTCAAAATCAGGGGGAGAAGGCCCCATTGCAAGCCGGTGGCCGAATTAATTGGATTTTAGCCGGGCGGGTACAACAAAAATTAAGCGCAATAAAATATGGGACTCATCAAGTTTCGACGCGATCTTGCCGATCACGCTGCAGCGGTTCCAAGACCAATTAGCCCATCCGCTATTTGAGAAAGCTAGCCTTTCAATTCCTGTGGACCATTTCAACGAAGAATGAAACACCTATGTGATGTCTCCGATTTTCAAATCTAGCGATCGGTCTAAGCCTGAAAGCTGTCGTCCAGTTGCGCTGCAATCAATGCCCACAAAATTCATTGAAAGTCTAGTCCGCGATGTCCTATGCAACGTCCCAGAGATTGGCAAGCTGCGCGAGCTGCACCATGGGTTTGAAAGGCACAAATGGTCCCAAACAAACCTCATTAAGGCTTTGGGCTGGTAAAGTTGCGTAGTCCAAAGGAAGGTTTAGTTGAATGCAATTTCACGGTCAAAGGCCATTCGACCAGGTGAATTATCCTCGGATAGTGGAACGGCTAACGAAAATAAAGCTAAATAAAACCCTCAACATCCGGTTGTCGCACTTTTCCAGGAAACAAAAGTTTCATGTTATTGTAAACGGATCTTTTTCCAACAGCTTTGATGCCCTAGGCGCGGTAACCTTGGGGTTTACCCTAGGCTCAAGATTGGTCACCATTTTTCTGACTGGTCTTAATCTGCAAGTAGAATCCAAATTTCTTCCCCACTCGGGTAACCTGAAAAACTGCCGTGAAGAAGGAGCTTCGTTAAAATCCCAGGTGATTCATGCAGTTCTCCACGGGCTACACCCGTGGTCAGTCGCCGACTGCCTCTATTTCAATGAATTCGAGTGCAAAGCAGTGCAAACTGAGTTATCGATAAGTACAACTTGGGCTAAATATACCATAAAAGACGCAGAAGATTAACCTAAGGGCCTTTGTGTCGGACAGCCTGCCACAGGCAACCAGCTGTGATATACCAGCCTAAAAGGCTGGTCTAATTCAATCGGATTTCAAGCATTTTCAGCCAACTCGTCTCTAAGGCTATTTTCAAACATAACTAGGCCTTCTCTTATGGTAAACATCCGGTCCTATCCACCAATGCTACGGAGGGGCAAAACGATGTTTCACAGTTCCAAGGAGGGCCACAAAATTAATACTAGGTTTCAGGAACCTAGCGTATTCCGATAGACTCGGCGCCTAGAATCTGTATAGTATGGAGTACATGCTATCGAGTGGGTATCTCATGCTCCAAAGGAATACCCTAACAATTTCGGGACATTCAAACAGACACGTGTTCAGGCTAGCTGCTACATCGGCATGGCGCGGTCACTCACTGAAAGTAAAGATAGACCGTTCAATAATGATGGCAAGGGATGAAGACTTTCTCTACGGAGTATATCGCTGGCGAAACGCATTGCCCGCAAACAGTCTTGCAGGATAAAAGCAAAAAAGCGTCCAAAAAGTAAATAGACCAGCGTTTGGCTGACTGGTTTTCCGGTGCGTCGTCCGAAATGCCGCTGACAGCGTTTGACCCGGGGCCGGGCCCTTTGTGGTGAGAGAATGGTCCGATAACAACCATTACCTTGGTGGAGTGGTCTCATGACAAATGCAAATGAAAGACCAAATAATAGCTCTTATGCACGTATGGTTGCCCTTGCCCCTGAGATTAATTCTCTCACTGCATGTCTACGAGGGATTCTCTGCACCAAGTTCCATGCCTACTGCTTTTTCTCCGCCTTCATCAACGATGGGCGCTTGCACGCAACAAGTAGCGATGGGTTAGACCATTTCTCGTCCAGGAATGTCTGTCCCGTCGCCGCAGCTCTAGCTTTCCCCATGACGCAAAGATCAACCAATGGAGGGCCATTGGCACTCAAAGAACGTTGCTCTCAAAGTAACAAAGGAAAAATGAATTGAAGAGTGAGAGCAAACGGAGGTTTATCTTCAAAGAAGTAAGAAAAGTAGAGCAAAAAATGAGAAAAAGAGTAAAAAGACAAAAACTGTGAATAGACGGAAGTCGGACAACCCAAGAAAAAGATAGCAAATACCTTACTGTGATGAACATTGGGCAAGCAATGCGAAAGGGAGGGCCGTTAATGCCACAACGGAGACAGAAAACGTGTCGCTGACTTAAACTTCCCTATTGAAAGACATAAGGAAAGAAACGGACAGAGTGAAACGAAGTTATAAGAAAGACAAGCAGAAAAGATGCAAAGTAAAAGGCAGGAAGCAAGAGAAAAACGAAAGGAAGACCAAAGTAGGTCTAGGGCTGCCTCCGAAGCACGCAAGAACACAAGCGTAAACCAAACCAACACGAAGCACTCATGCACTTGCGGTCAATGTGCATCCTGTAGACTGCTCTTAGGACGTTCCGCAGATGAAACTATGTTTCATATTCAATTTTGTGTAAAGCAGCCGGTAATTGTCCTGATAGTCCAACCATCCTCCTGCCCGTTCTCATCTTTTCCCTCTTTGTCCGTTCTCCTGCAACTATAGTGGCACCTTCCTATTCATTTTTATCCCTTGAACGATGGAAAAGCAGATGTTTAACTTGGGGACACTAAATCTGGAGGATCATACTTCTGCGCGACCTTAGCTTGAGGGATGCGGTTGTGCGGAGTGCATTGCACCGAGACCACTGCAAAGCGGGTGGTGGCTGATGGCTTATGACCAGAGAGTTTGCGAAAGTTATAACAAGGCATGCGTCCATTTTAGACCAGCATCTCACATTCAATGAGAAACATAGATCGACCAGTGCGAACATTTGTCTGCATGATGTTTTGAAATAACGGAACTTAAGTACAATGGATGTCTCCTCGCAAGGGTAAGAACAGGCCTCTATCCTTTTCTCGTTTTGGCGGATAAAGGACTACTGCACCAGACTGAGTTGGAACTGGAAAAAAATGTCATCGGTGGATACTAAATCTTGCACACGCTATCCGAGGAACTCTGGATCCTCGAATGATTGTAGAGGTCGTTACTGACCTGCGCAAACTGAGGCGACTTGAAGGTGTTCAGCCATAGATTTTTTTTAACTTCTAAATTTATTCGGGAAACAGCTACCTACCAGGCGACCGGGAAAACCCATTGATAGCAAAAAGCACTCCAAACGCCTCAGTCTGTTACCCAGAGGCAAATCAGTCACAAGCTCCCGGGCCATTCGAAAACTACGGTACTTAGGCCGGTATATGGGAGTATTGACGAAACATCCACCCCCGCGAAAAGGCCATGTTTTACGGGCATTCAAATCGTTGGATGCACCTCATCCACCCGCGATAACTGATAAATACCAACTGTCCACCGCGCGATAACTGGTAACGGTTGGTGTCAAATGTCATCTGTTATTAGTGTGCAAAGTGGCAAAAAGTGATGAACCAGAAGAGGCAAAGCTCGGTGGACAACATTGATATTATTTTGTTCAGAAAAATAAATAACGTCTATTTAGCATGCCAAACCCGTAAAAAGTATCGGCTTTAATAGTGAAAATGAACTTTTTATGCAGTATATTTTTTTGTTAATGGCTGCGAAACTGAAAATGTACAGAAATATCTGTTTGCCAGATGATTGCGAAAAATATGCCTACCTGTGTATAATTTATATATATATATATGGATATATATGTATATAAACATATACTTGTGCACCAGGGTAATGTAATATTTATATGCGTTTTTGCTCCGTAATCAATGCATGAATTTGGTTTGAGAACTTTATGCGTATAGCTATTTCATATATCTATTTAAAGTGGTAAATATGTGTGTAGATGTATATATACATATCTGTCTATATATACATATAGAAATATATATGTACAAGTATAACCAAATAGATGTGCATCTATAAGTATATAAATAGGTATGCGCCTTAAAGGATTAGTATATGTCAAATTATCTGGTACCTGATTTAGAAGTGTTGATGCCCGAAAGTAATATATTTATATACGTATATGCGTAGAGTAGACGCATATTATATGAATATATGTCTATTTATATGTATATCCTTATATATGCAGCTATGTATGTTTCTACTATGCACGTGTATTAAATACGTTGTTGCATCAACATGTACAAATTATGCAATAAATAAATGTTCAGAAACATTTGTTGCCCCATGTAGGAACACAATATAAACATCTATCGGTATTGCAATTAATGCCTACGCATGCAGTCATTTCCCACATAATGTGACACATTGTTTTCTTGTTCTTCGCCTAATCGGGAAATATGTGCATATGTCCGTTAACCCCTTAATCATATGATATATGCATATATTGCAGTTTGCCCCGTAAGGGAGTTATACTAACCTGGCGGCCCCGGGCCATCCGTCTTTAGTCAGGCATATATGGCTAACAACATCCCTCTAGAGAAACATCCAGAGATACCTCCAGACCAACGCAAGCTTGTCTTCCTCGGCATACACTTCTAACATTTGCATGCGTACAGTGGACTAGTTCCACTACTGCTAAATGAATGAGCACCGAAACCCCACCTTTGTTGCGTACGTGAAAGAAGACTCGCGTACCAACAACCCAATGCACACAATGAGGCCATAACAGAAGTAACCGATTTTGGAAATTCGTGCTGGTAATCAGATGGTAATGGCCCCAAAAGGGGCCGTGATACCAATCACGTCAATCCTGTCTCCCGAGGTCCTTGTTCCTTGCACCTCCGTCGTCTTCCGTGCGCCTCCGAAATCCTCTTCATCCTCTTCGTCCGCCCTACGTCGTCTTGGGCTCTTCAGTTCTACCTGCAATGAAAATGGTGAATATTAACAACAAGTCTTTGCTGATAGGCGATGCACACAGATGTAAACCCATTCCACACTCACTGGAAGGTTACCGCAGCGGCGACGCATGTCCATGAGGACGTGAAAAAGACAAAAAATTACACCAGCTTCCGGGTATGCAGCTGGAAAGGCGTTCAGTTGCGCCAAGTTGCGGTCAACGATCATCGTTCCGGTCACCCATTAACCGTAAATTACGCCTAAGACTTTATACACCGAATAGTAACTAGGCGGTTGAACATATCGGTTGCTTAGGCTACCTGCAGAGAAGTCATCTATCGGTAGGGGTCGATCTCTGTTAGCTAACGGACAGTAACCGTAGAAATCAGTGGCGGATGGGTGCAACATCATGTGGTGAAGTTCAACAAACCGTTCAGAGCCTGCCCGGGTAGCGTAATGGCTAAAACGTTTGATTCAGAATCGTTCGTCCCGGGTTCGCGTGCCGGTTCGGGCGCGGTGAATATGCACCGCTGATGATTCCCAACAAGGATGAAACAGCTGCACAGTGCTCCCATGATTTCATAATGGTGAAATGAGCGATGATATCGTATGGTGAATTATTTGATGTAAATCTTTACATGGTGACTTTTTTCTGGGTGAGTGAGAGGTAAAAACTTAGAACATGTGGGAACATATACCTTTGCACATTAAGTAAAGATCAGAAAACAACCTAACATTGGAAAGGCGATGTAGGCACAAACCTGTGGAGGAACAAAGATATATTTCGCTGGATGGCTTCATTAACTGGACTTTGATCGTTCAACGCAGTCGCCAACTGCACGTTGCTCATTCACGCTAACGTTAAATGTGCTCAAATTACTACAGTCTTCGGCTGTCTTTTCGATGTACCGGTCGATTTTCTGCGTTGTCGGTATTTGAATCGCGCAGAGCCGCGTTAGGTTGACGCACAAGTGGTCGCAATGGTCGAGGGCAAGCAAACAATAAGTGGATCCGCATTGAGGCAATCGCTCTCACAAATTGGTGAGCCCGACATGAGTAACTGGTCATGTGAGCCTCCATTCTGTTTGCTGACCCCCTAATTGCCGTTTTCCGTTCACAGGTATCTACCAGGAATGTTCTGTTGCTTGCCAAGTTTTTGATGTTTAGGAGGCAACGATTATTAGTTACCACCGTGTCGTGTGTTGTGACCACGAACCGGGAAACAAGTTTTGCTGTTTTGTGCTTGTTAGTGTGCACCCTGGGCTGCATCATTTTTTGCCAAACCGCCAAAGTGGTTGCGATACTTATAGCAAAAGTCCGCGGATGACAGGAAGTTTAGCTTTGTTAGGAAGCTACTGCGTCTGCCTCGACGCAAACTGATCCGATCTCGTGGCCTATCTCTGTCAAGTGGTAGCCTCTGTGACGGCGCAACGATCCTCGCCATGATAGTAATAATTCGTCGTGTGAATATTGAGGACGAGAAAGTGTTTTATACCCAGACACCTGGGCTACAGAGCGACACGATAGCACCAGCGATTTCTGCGATCCCCTTTAGTGAATTCTTGCTGGCAGCATCAAGCAAAGGAGGCAACTACAGCCGAGGCCGGTAAAGCTACATCTCTCTTAACACCGGGTTGTGGCACAACGGTGGGTCCTCGAGACGCAGCGTTTGCCGCAGGAGCTCCGAGGGTTTTGCGTTCCCAAGCTCGATCCCTTAAAGCAATGGCCGGATGCGCCGATCTTCGTTTGTGGGCTTCAGTCCCCAAGCCATTCAGACTTGCGCACCCGTCTTTTAGCCAAAATCGAACAGCAACCAGGCACAACTTTGGAACAACTCGCAGACGAGTGTGAACATTTATCTAATCTGAAACATGATGCGGCCATGATTCAACTACATGAAATGTCGTGCAACAGTGTGAACGCTATTAAGGCTGGAAGTCCATCCACGCCAGCTTGGAGGTCACATACACGTCGACAGTTCAAACCCACCAAGCCCCCCTCGCCTTGCAGGTAATGTGGAGCCTGGCACCTTCACAAATTCTGCCAGTTTCACACCCACCAGTGTAAACAAAGTCATCATGGTGGACACAAGGAAGATTTTCACGACCAGCTCGTTTCAGCCCAGGCAAGCCAAAGTCAGCTAACAACCGCGCGAGCGTTCATTCACTCCGCCTTGTGGCTGCCTTTCGATTAAACGCCACCCACCGCAGGTTTGTCACAATCACCATAAATAACCATCCAGTCTGCCTTCAACTGGATACCGCGTCAGACATATCAGTCATATCCAAATCAACTTGGTGTGACATTGGTAAGCCGCCTATCCAACCCACTTCAATCACGGCTGCAACTGCCTGTGGCGGGGCTTTGGATTTAGCGGGACAGCCCAAGTGTACGGTCAAATACAATGACAAGCTGATATCGACGCTATGCTATGTGGCAAACTCTGATATCAACCTGCTTGACGCTGACTGGCTAGGTGAAGTGGGCCTCAGCAAATTGCCGATAGACACCTTCTGCAAACCCACTCAGAAGTCCCAGCAGCACATGCGCTCGCCTCCAAACGATCCTCGCTCAAACGGTCAGTCGGACAAACTCGTCATTACGCTCAAAAGATCTCTGCTCAATCCGCAAAGGGAGGGAGCAACGAAGAAAGACTTGCAAAAATTCCACACAATTACAAACACAAGCACACCAGGAGGTATCTATACAGCTGAAACATCAATGAACCGAAAGCTGAAAACCATCTATGATGCTTTATCGCCGAATTCGTCAACTTTTTCCAGCGTGCCGAAGGACAGCCTGACCGAAGGTTCATTGGTCTACGTCAGAGATTACAGACCCGGTCATCCAGGCTGGACGGAAGGAGTCATTCAACGTAAAAAAGGATCCCGGTTGTATGAGGTCGCTGTTGCTGCCGGAACTAGGATCAGACACAGAAAACAAACAAGGAAACGCTACGCCGACTACCCGGTGGACAAAGGCAGGAAAGTCTCCCTCGAAATACTTTTAGACACGTTCAAATTGCCGAAAACGTTGGCGACAAGGATTTCAGTGGATACAAGCCTGCGTCCCCGTCGATGGTCTGATCCTCCACGGCGAAAAACGAGGCAGTTCCAAAGAAATCCAAAAGACGCTGCGCACCAGTAACATTTTTTTAAATAACAGGAGGAGGCATTAGGGTCGATGACCAACCCAAGGTCTTCGGAATCGCAGATTTCATTCCTGCTAGTAAACTTCTGAAAGAATCTGCGCTTTTCCTAATAGTTCGAAATTGACGTTATTTTAAATATTGCGCGGTTGAATAATTTTATACGTCGGCGAAAAGATTCATAAAAGCCCTTTCTGTGATTGTCTGGTCCACACATCTATCAAGGTCAGCCAACAACATTATACAAACAATAGGGCTCACTTGAATTCTGACTTGTGTTGGTGGGTCACCTAAAGACGGCCGGCAGTACTCTGTGTTCGTCCTCTCTCTTCCGCTAGCAGGCTGCGCTAGCTGTTCGTAGATCGCGCAGCTTATTTTTCCGTCTGGTTGCTCACTCAAGGGAGCAGCAGATCTGTCCCATTCGTTGTGCGACTACGGGGCTTCAGTCTTGAGCCCGGACATTTTGTGTGTTCGTGTCCTACTAGACCACAGGCTGTGTGCTCCTGTGATATCGTGCGCCGCGAGTACTTATGCCTTGTGCTTCAGAGTGTGCATAGACCAACCAAACTCGGCGACATAACACTGTCAGCAGTCGCTTATATGCTGTGAGAATGGAGGGATCAGTGGGCGTCCGGAAGGGTAGTAGTGTTAAGTGCAGTTCATTTATCATCTCGACATACGCCCCAACAGACTGCAGCACTGGCATGCAAAAAGATTATGTTTATGACAAGCTCGTCACTCTTGTTCGGAAGAGCAAAGGCCCTGATATTGTATGGTCATAGGTAGTTTTAATGCACAAGTTGGAAAACAGTGTATCGGGAGGTTTCTTCAGGTGGGGTTACACCTTGTCTGCTCAGCGAACAGATAACGGGGAAATGCTTCTAAACTTTTGTGTGGGCAATAACTCATTCCTGTCTAGCACGATTTCCCGACGCAATTCGCGTCGCACAGCGACATGGCGCTCTAACTCGACAGGTACTCGGAGTCAGATTGACCATATCGCAGTGAGCTACCATTGGCGCGGTTATGTCCAGAACTGTAGGTCTTACTGGGCCACATACGTCGAATCGGACCATGCGTTAGGTTTATTGCGATTTTTGCCGCAACTCAACGGCCATCGACGCAGGCCACAAATCCGATTGGCCGTCGAACGTTTGTCTGATTCGGCTGTTTGCAACATCCGTGAACAGAAACTATTCGAGGAACTAAGAACTTCGACGAGCAGCAATGAAGACGAGTGCTGGGACGAAATCAAGCAGGGGGTGCATTTGTCAGCAGTTTTCGCCTGTGGTCCTAGGTCTAGCGTTCATCAAAGACACTTGATCTCACAAGGGTCACTAGGCCAAATGCAGGAAAAACGTCAGCTCCTTCTAATTGCAGGGAGGCGAGTAAGATGCGTCGACAGCTGCAGCGTTAATTGGCGATAAGCCTTAAGAATGACCGTGAAAACTGGTGGGTTAATGTAGGCGAGGAGATGTAAGTAGCGGCCGCTTCAGGTAACAGTCAAAGACTGTTCAAGCCTAGACGCGACACCGGCAGGCGGCGAACTTCGGTTAGTGAAATCGTGTACAATAGAAATGGAGAGCCCACCCATGAAAGACAGCGAAGGCTGGACCGTTGGGTAGAGCACATCAAGAATCAGTTTAGCTGGCCGCACACTACCGTATTTAGTCCGACGCATGCAGCTGCGAATCCTTGGGAGGTGTCACTTGATCTCCCGACGGAAATGGAAGTGGAGTCGAATATTGGACTTCCGAGGTGTGTGGAAGCAGCCGGTCTCGACGAACTTCCCCCAGTTATTTTCAAACTGAATGGAGAAGCTCTGATGAAATGCCTTACCTCCTTAGTTTGTGGTATTTGGAACAAGGAGTGTATTCCGTTGTCGTGGAGTGAGTCACGGATTGTACCCATTTTTGAGAAGGCCACAGGTAGTGACTGTAACAATCATCGTGGGATTAGTCTAATTTCGATAGTTACTAAGGTGTTGGCCTCGATGATGTTGCGCCGTTTGACACCGATTCGCGAGAGTAATATCCGCGAATAGCAGGCCGGATTTCGTCCAGGTCGGGTTGCATCAACCAGATGTTCACTCCACGGCAGATACTCGAAACGCGCCACACGCACCACCGCCCTACGTTCGTAGTCTTTCTGGACTTGAAAGGCTCGCTCGATTCAGTGGATTGGACAGCGCTATTCAGTGCTCTCCACCGGAGTGGTATGCCGGCGAAGTTCGTGAATCTGTTGCGAGCATTGTATTTGTTTACCTGTGGTCGCTCGAGGGTTTACGGTGAACTATAGATTTCATTCGAAACGACTAGCGGCGTTCGACAAGGTTGCCGCATCTCTCCATTCCTGTTAGACTGCGTCATGGACGGGGCGATAGAAGATGCTTTAGGAGTTCTCCAGGATTCAGGAATTGAACTGTGAAATGATGCGAGGCTGTGTGATCTAGATTACGTAGATGATGTCGTGGGCCTGTTTGAATCTGCGGACCATGTACAACGTGCACTAGACGGACTCCCGAGGTCTGTAGCTCAGTTCGGCATGTGGTTTGCACCCTCAAAATGTAAAGCGGTTACAGGACTGGACGAAAGTAGTCTCGAATTTGATACCGGATGGAGAGGAACTGACGATTGTGGACCGTTTTCCTTATCTTGGCAGCTACGTGTCGAACGATGGTAGCTCGGCAGTGGAGGTAAACACGCGTATGTCGAAGACTCGAGTGGTCTACGCTGGACTGAAGCACTTGTATTGTCGGCCTGAAGTTGAAAGGTCGTGTGTATTATGTCGCAATGCACTCAGTTCTGTTTTATGGCTGGGAGACATGGTTTATGCGTGCCGGAGATGTTCGTCGTTTGAAGGTTTTCGACCACCGATGTCCCAGTAGTATGACTAGGATTGGATGGAGTGACAGGGTGAGTGATGTGAAGGTCAGGAATCTAGTATTAGGTACCAAATCTGAGAATACCTTCTCTAAGCGTATGAAACTTAGTAGACTACACTGGTTCAATCACGTGTAATGTATGGGGTATACTCGTCTGCCGCACAGTGCTCTATTTTGTGTCTCCCAAGGAATGGAAGAAGCCATTAGAAGTTCAGTAAATGACGTGACAACGCTTGATGAGAAAATGTACGGCGAACTTAGGTAAAGTAAGTGTCTCACGTCTGCATGGTTTGGGTCCGAAAGACTCGTTAAATAGCTGGCTGGAGACACTAAGGGATGCTTCAGTGAACCGTGAACAGTAGCGATCGTGTTGTCATTTCCTCTCAAATCAGAATGATTGAAAGAGTGCGTTTGTACAGTTAGACTGTGTTCCGTAGGTTGGCTGCAGCAGCGCCTTATCTGTTCCCGCCTGTGTAGGTCCACTCCCTGTTCTCCTGGGATATTCATTCCTTTTATAGAAACGTGTAACTGGAGAAAAAACAGCGGTCAGTGAGGCTTGCGTTGTTGTTTAGCCCTGAACGATGATGATGGTGATGACGATGCTTGTCATAACCATAGTCTTTTTGCATGCCAGTGCTGCAGTCTGTTGGGGCGTATGCCGAGATGATAAATGAACTGCACTTAACACTACTACCCTTCCGGACGCTCACTGATCCCTCCATTCTCACGGCACATAAGCGACTGTTGACTGGGATCCAATCTAAAAGGGTCGCCTCAGCCTTCTCACTTAAGACTATTCCTACACCGCGTTGACCCAAAGCTCGAGTTGCTTCGTCTCCTTAAGTTTCTAGGAAATATCTTGACGAGACATTCAGCGCAGTTTGTTGAATTATCCGACNACACAAAAGTTTAGAAGCATTTCCCCGTTATCTGTTCGCTGAGCAGACAAGGTGTAACCCCACCTGAAGAAACCTCCCGATACACTGTTTTCCAACTTGTGCATTAAAACTACCTATGACCATACAATATCAGGGCCTTTGCTCTTCCGAACAAGAGTGACGAGCTTGTCATAAACATAATCTTTTTGCATGCCAGTGCTGCAGTCTGTTGGGGCGTATGCCGAGATGATAAATGAACTGCACTTAACACTACTACCCTTCCGGACGCCCACTGATCTCTCCATTCTCACGGCACATAAGCGACTGTTGACTGGGATCCAATCTAAAAGGGTCGCCTCAGCCTTCTCACTTAAGACTATTCCTACACCGCGTTGACCCAAAGCTCGAGTTGCTTCGTCTCCTTAAGTTTCTAGGAAATATCTTGACGAGACATTCAGCGCAGTTTGTTGAATTATCCGACTCGAATCCTGAATTCGTGTTTTACTCACGCAGCAGACATCAATCGAAAGTGAGTCCACTGTCAGACCCAAACACGCGTTTTAGCCAGTTTGCATTAAAGTGTGCACATTGAGGGAACCGAGATTCGGAAGCTGATAGAGCTCGGGAAAATGTGAGCTAGCTGACTGAAAACCATCTGCTACACTATTTAAAAATGAACCATAGCAAGCATCGGGCGTGTTATCATTGGGGACACTATGGGTAGGCAGAGGAAGCAAAGACATTGGTTTGGAGATGGGAGAGAGGCTGAATAAAAGAGGGAATTCTGAGCAGTAGCATACTTATCACTACCCACTCCGCTCGATGCAATGGGCAGCGCGGTCCTGATTATCCTGCGCGACGACCGATGCAGTATGGAATTATTTGTAGGCGTGTAATTCATGGGGAATAATGGATGGGTACTGCTAGGGAGTCCAGCCGCTAAGCAGAAGAACGATTAGGGTTCTCAACCAAAGCCTTTGGTTCTGACAAGAACCTGACCACAAGGCAGCGGGGAATAGCTGAGTGGGAGCCCATCTACTTGGATCAATTATTCCTCTACTCGTTTCTCCGACTGAGCTGCTAACTCGGATCAACCCCCCGGCGGGGGCGTCCAAGAAACTTTTTCTTCAGGGTTCTACGCATTGACTTTCCAGGCATGATTGGATCTTCGGTTTGAGGTACACGGTCCGGCATAGCTCATTGGATCATGGAGGCAAGCTAGCCGTCACACCTCGTCCAGGTCCAATCTCTTTGTGATGGGATCTGCGCATTACCGGCCACTCATCGGGATCCGCGTTTCCCCGTTGGTTGAACGAATTTACCTGGTAGTCGTCGGACTGAAGAGATCTCAACCGCCTATTCGAAACTATTCGTCTTCGGATGCTGGGCGACATTTTACCGAGATTTTTAGCCTTTTTTACTGCCAGCTTGGTTTAACCCGTCTGTCGAGCGATTTGCCCGGTTGTGGGCGCTGATGTTTGCCTCAGTTTCCTGGAGTCACAAATGAGACTGGGGTACAGTATACTAACTCAGAGACACCACTCCTCTTATATACCCGTACACCCCAAGTGGATGCCTACTATTCACAATAGACAGGCCAAATGAATGCATAAGAAACATCTCTTGATAATGACAACATCAACTGAACAGAAAATAAGAAGTTTATTTTTGTTTCTCTTTCCCCCAGCTCTCATTGTTTTTTCTTCACCGTGGTCCGGATGGCATGTGATATGTAAGCATATTGGTGCATAAATATTTTACAGATTAATGCCAAGTAAAATACGTTCAGTCATCGCTTGTTTTTTTCTCGGTCGTAACCATGAAGGTTGGCTTTTTTGTCGATGGCTCTAGTAGGAACAGTCTGCCCATAGCTTTTTATCAACAACTCTCCAGCCTTGTTTTATGGAGAATCTCTGATTGTTTGATTTCTGAGAGCTCTTTGTCCCTGTCCTTTTACGTGATCAATCTTAAACCTACTGTAACAGATGACTGATAGTGAAATAGAACATGTTGTGGCTCCTCAGTTTACAATTTTTCAATATCCATTTGATACCTAGTGGTCACTAGTTCCAACAGCGGTAGATTTTCCGTCCTCTGTTTCTTTTAGCTATCCTTAATTGCTGGGTCAATCTAAGTGATATCACTATAGGAGTGCATCCCCATGGTTTCCTCTAGATACGTATCCATTCTGCCTGTTTAAATTCAGACGTTTGAGGTCCTTTAGTACGAAATGGTTCGTGCTATTCCTGCTTGCAGGACCTCCAGTTATTCAATGCCATTTTGCATGCCAGAAACTGTATGAGTACTTATCGATGGTACCACTAAAATAGACGACGAAGGAAAACGTTTACTGGGTACGTTCTGAGTCCAGGTTGAGCGGGGCCTCGGTTCCTGAGGTCTTAGTGCATTACCATAGTCACCCCTCTCTTGTTGTCTGCACGTTGTTCCGTCCTATATTCCTCTGTTATGTATGACAAGCTTAGTGGTGGCTCATGCTTAGAACTTCCCCATTCCGCAGATTACTTGGCCTTAAACTATACGCAGTATTAGATCGACTTCATAGTGTCAGATCGGCGGAACTTAACCAACAAAGATCTGGCGAGAAGTATAACATTATGTCGTTGGTTTCAATGGCGCACGGCTGCTTAGTCGATTTTGTTCTGGGACCAAGCAATGTTTCGTACTGAAGGAACTGTGGCATACGCCCACGTTTGACCCCCGTAAGATCGACAAATATTAATGCTAGCCACATTGTTTATAATCCTCTGGTTACAGTTTGGGTACGGATGTTTTGTGCACAGTTTGACAAAGTTTTCACTCCTAGCGTTTACCTAAGTTTTCTTAAATTAGCTAATTAAGAATATCTTTTAGGTTGCGTTGCAAGGATTGCTTAAAAGATGGCGTTTGCCTGTCCTCATGCGCTTAATCATAAAAAGACCGACAGGAATTCAAACCAGTGCAAGTTTATGAACCATGCAAACCAGCCACTAGTCGTTTCAGATCTATCCGTCAGATTCTTTTGTTCGTTGAAACATCCTTATGAAAATAATAACACTTCTGAGAGGTGGATCGTTCTCATTTTTATTAGTAGACACTCGAGCTGCTTTTGCTCATTATACGGAAAGAAGGGGAAACCGGAAGTCACGACTCTGAAACGTGGAATGATATAGAACCACCGCACCAGTGGACCGGGCCGAAAGACAGTAGATTGACATCTGCCACCAAAGCGACCGGCAGTGCTCAAGCGGATTAAGTGTCTGTCACCAAAAAAGTCAGATGTTCGAATCCTAGATCCGCCGGTCACTGTGGTTGGTAGACGGCAACCCGCAGTCACCGAGTTCGCTGCCACACCTGACTTAATGAAACCCTATTTGGCTTTATGCCACTAAGTTTCATGGTCACGGTTTCCAGTTTACCCCCTTTCCCGTGTACTAGGCCCTAGTGGATATGGAGCAAGTCCCCTCCACTACACTCGCTTCAAGCATATAATAAAAGAATCTGAGATTCGAATTTGGCTTTTTCGTGTTGATGAACACTTAGCCTATTTGACAACGTCCAATCATTGAGAAAACATTTTGGTGAACAAGTTCGTTTTTAGTGATTCGTACTCATGTTAGTACATCACTATATATTTGGAAAAATTCAATTTAGGAAGAATTGGATTAGTCAGATAAAAATGTGGATAGGGAGAGGATTTGTAGCGTTGCATGCATAACCTAAATACACAAGAACGTTTTGTGTTAATTGTTTTGTTGTCACGTTCTCATGTATTCAAGTTATTCATGTAACACCACAAATCCCCTCCCCATCCATATTTTTATCTGCCTAATCCAATCTTCCTAAAGTGCATTTTTTCAAATACATAGTAATGTACTGGCATGAGTGCGAATCAGTGAAAATGAGCTTGTTCGCCAAAATGTTTTCTCAGTATCCAATCACTCAAAAAGTTGTATTTTCTAATATTTTCTTGAGATTACTCAGTATTGATAAATTAACGGGGTGGGTTACATTAAGTGAATCGCTTTGCATGTCACGACTGCCACAGGAACGTTGTGTGTTGCTTCCGCCAATGATTTATAGTAATCATTTCGCGGCGCGAATACTCTTTTTTTACCATACTTAAAGCATAGTGGTGATACGTTTGCCGCGGGTTACGCACAGGTTGGTATGCTCGAAGAATCCAGTCGGCTAAACCTGAAGTGGCTAAATAGAAGAGATCTGTATGGAAACGGAGATTGGTCTCGAGATCTTGAACATTTTCGCGGACCAAACGCTGGGACGGTACCTTCCGAATCACGAGACTATATTCAGTTTCCACGGTAAACTCTTGCGAGCACTGTGTATTGGAGAAAAGCCAAGTGAATACAATTGTGATATCTGTTAAACAGGAAATGTTGGCAATATTGCCATACCTTAACATTGAATATGGCTGAGAATTGATCAAGTGTATTGTCATTTTGCAGTCACATGATTTTACAACTCTGAAAATGTGTATGTTTGCGTAATAGATCAGTTTGTAAACGGCTTGTGGGATGATGGTAAAGGGGCAAGGAAAGTATAAGTCTGATCAAATTTTTTTCGGAGCCCACAGAGTAAAGGTACACAAACGGATACATGCGGCTTCGGCTTTGTTTAAGATGCAACTTGCCCTGGCTAATGTTCGTATTCGTCTCCTCGGTGAGTGTATCCTGAAATCATAATATCCCAAATTCTATCGGACTGTATTGGGGGGAACTTGCGGCAGTATGTATTTATCCGCTTGTATACCCACTATGTGTTCAAAAACAATTTGTTCAGACTCTTGTACTTCCGTCGCACACTTGTCATCATCTAGCAAGTGGTTTACAACCTGATCGTGTGACAAATTGATCAGTTGCGCTTACGCACACATTCTTAGAGTTGTGAAATGATGTGAGTGCAAACTAACAATTCTCTTGACCCATTCCCAACCATATTTAGTGTTATGTATTGGTATAAGTACGAATAACTGAAAACAAGCTTGTTTGCCACGTTGTTTTGTTCCTCGATGTTCTGTGGGATTCTTCAAACGTTGTTTGTTTCGCCCTGGATCACTGAATAAAACAAGGTCATGCAGCTCTGTGAAAATATTTTTACGATAAAGTGGTGAGTTATGTCAGTTTTCAGTAAAGGGTCCACTGGCAACAGAATGCTGCGCATTGGTAGATCACACGTTAGTGTGAATTCGAGGGGGAAAACGTTGTTTACCCACACTATTTTTCCAAGTGAAAACCTAACGTAAGCGCTGGTCAACTCGGAACAGCCATTTTGACTGGGTTTCTACTACTAAAGTGGCTTCCCAGACACTGCATCTACGTTTACTAGACCAGCCTAACTTTGGCCAACATACGCACAAAGTCATTTAGGATGATGAAGCAGTAAGGCGCGGAGTTTACGTCCTAGGCACATGATGCGATCCCGTATGGCTTCGCTGTAGCCTGTGTACGCAAGTAGCCAATCAGAACCATGGCGACACCTGAAGAACTAACATGCTTTAATTCCCATTAGCCCGAAGATATTCCGCCGATGACGATTTTCGTAATCTATATGCAAACACGATTAACGAATAAACTCGGAGGCGCCTTCTGGCTCCTGTTGTCTTAATTTAAGTGGGTTGCACTGAAGTCATTTCAGTGCATGCTGACAGTCGGTATCCCTGCTTTATTGTCATCAATCAAATAACCTTTTGCTATCGCAAGTAGCAATCTGAGTGCGAGTTTCGAAATGACCTAGAGAGATCGTGCAGGTAAATTCAGATGAAATCGCCAAAGAACCGCAAATTGTATGCTTGTCTTTTACTTCCTTTATTGATGAAACAACAACGTACATCATTTTTCAGGAAGGGGACCGCGGCCAACAGAGGGCTGTATAGCGTGACTGATTGCCGATCCCAGTCGATGAAGTGGTCCGATCAAAATTGAGAGGTTCAAGAGATGCGTAGCATGGCCTTTGGTTAATCCCTTGATGATTTTTGATGTATCTGGACTTCGTAACAGAATTCATGAATAAGGCTCTTGCTACGACGTAACTGAGTTTCACTACATTGCTTCATTCTGAACTGGCTCTATACAGCCATAAATTCATAGTTTATCTTGGGGCAGGGTGTTCTCGGTATAAAAAACGTACAAGTGGATGTGGTTCGACGATTCACCTCAGTCACCTTTATGTAGTCGGTTAATTGGTCATTCGACGGATTGGTCAATCAAATGGTAAAAACAACGTCATCCTTGCACGCAACATCTGTGCAATCCGGAGCACCCCAGTTCCTCTTGCAGAATCCTTAATTGTCATGGCCGTCAAAGCCACTCACCTGCGCAATGAATTCACAGATCTCGGTTATTGCAAAATCGACCTGGCGTTTGATTTAATTAAACTCAAGGGAAATAATTAGGCTTGTCTTTGATGTGCGAAAGAGTTTGTCCCATTGCAATCATTTTCATGGAACTAAAGTCCAAGCGTTCGGGACTCAGTGACTTTGTTTTGTTTTGTCTTGTTAATCATTAATTTTCTACAAGGCTCGCATTTTTAAACCGACAATTTCATGGAGGTATGACATTTCCGAGGTTTGGTTGTAGGAATGCATTTTGTGCATGGGTGATACTTGAGCAACCATCTACTAGGTAACAATGAACCGCTTGGTTGTTTAATTGTGGCAGGACTTTTGACTGCTAACTTGGTCGTCAGTATCTTCGGCGATTGTTTAACACAATGAAACGCAATTCAACGATAGTTTTGATATTGAGTGTACATTGTCAAAAGACGGTTCTAGCATATAATCGCATTTCTTATGAGAAATTTGTGGACTTAGGCGTGGATGTATTCAAAATAGTGTAACTCTTGCAGATGACTTAAGTACACCAAAAGCGAACATTTATACGCCACTTCCTAAATGAGGAATACTATAAAATACTGGTTACTTGAATGGGTTAAACCCGGTAAGGTTTGTCAGAGTTAGGAATATTGTGGATGTTAGACGGATGATCAAAATGAAAATGGATCTTGACGTGGTAAAGTTTAGGAAAATATTCACAGCAAAAGAGTGTTGGTAAACTTGAAAACTCAAAGTCAACATTTTCATCCAGATTCATGATTGAGATTCTGTGCGCGTCACCCAAAGACCCCGCCTTGGTTGGAAGTTGAGCTACTGACTGAACGTATTCACTGACAAATTTGGTTTTCAACATTGGGCTCTTAACCGTGGGTTCCCGAGTGGTAATTTCCTACAACAATGTTCCTTCACTTTGCACCGTCAATCACAGTTGAAGGTGCATTAGGCTTGAAATCAGTTCAAATTGTATTCAGAATACCAAGACGTTCCGCATATCGTTGCAAATATCGTTCTTGTCAAAATGGCTACAGAAATAAATGAATAGTGGTTGGGAAGCGAGGACATATAGTAGAGATCCACTTTGGATGGGCGATGCCGAATAGTGGACAGAAACGTGCTAAACAAAAGGCCGATAAGTGTACCGTAGTCCGAAATCGAACGGAAAAATCATGATTAATTGATGGGATCGGAACTCATGCCACCAAGATGAGTATCTTGGGAGGATATTGCAAGAGTCCTCGGGAGATTTCGAAAATTTTATCAGTCTTCGGTGAAGAAATAAGAAACAACCCCTTAGTTACACGCTGTCCGGTTTCTGTTTGTTATTTCTTGTATGTCTTAGATGATGAATGGTATTCGGCAGTCCTTTTTCGACACCAGTAGGAGTACCTGGACAGTTGTTGCTTGGATGTCGATATTTCTCGCAAAGTTCGGCAGAACGTAAGGGATTCATGCTTTCTGTGTGACCATTAAATTGAGCCAGTGTCATTTGTTGTTTTTATGGGTTGAAGGACTTACCTTGAAATGATAATCCGTCGTTGATTCTTGCTCTTAAAAAAAGACGGAAGTTAACCACTTGTGTAAGTCTTATCACCACGGCTAAGTCACAGATCACAATAAACCAGGTTGCCACTTTTCATACAAACATTTAGTCATTTGTTTCTACCTCGGTGTCTGTTGGTAAGGCTTATCAAACGCTATTAACTCTGCACGGCAGTCGGTGCACCAACGGTAATCTAATATGGGGATTCGTCTTGAGTGTGTGTGTGTGACCACATATTCAATTAAACCCCTTAAGCGGATGGAGATGTCCTACTAATAGAAAATAAGTCTACAGCAGAAGTTCCGAATCATTTTTCAGAATTGATAGGAATGAAAGCTTTGACGAAAATCCAACCGAAGACGGTGGTACACACGAATCAATACAGCTTAATCAGCAAGGCAAAATTCTCCAAATCAGTTATTTATATGATGATACTGTTGCGATGTTATCCAAAAGAAGGAAATTCAAATGGCACTTGGTGACTCTTCGAGCTAACCACGTGACACACTCCTGTACAAATTTGGTGCAGCTTGCAAGAACAATCAGCAAACCGCGGCAACACACGGAGGAAAATTTCAAAAGCCTCACGTGCCATTGGGCCGAACACGTTCCACCAATCAGCATTTCACATACTCTGTATATAAACCCGACTTATAAAGAAGTTGGAACGTTTTTCAGCTGATGTGGTCATGTTTTCGTCTTCATTTGCGTGGTTTGTGTTGTTCTTCTAGTAAATATTGCCAGTCTGCATCTGTCTGTAGTTCTTTTCACTCGGATAACGTATTACTGTTTTCAGTCCAGATACTGAAACGTCATTTCCACCAAAGTCTCGAGATAAAGGTGACAATTTGTAGATTACACGCGCTGACTTCGAAAAAGTCAAGAGTATATCAGATTTACCTCGTGAGAATATTCTCATTGAATTTTCTTTGTGTAGAATTAAGGTTGGATTAAACAAACAGTCAAGTCTGATCAAATTGGAGTAGTCGCAACTTGAGCCAAAATATAAACACAGATCCTCGCTGGGGTGCCTTTCAGTATCATGCCGTGTTTTGAATGGGAAAATTTAACACATATTTGAATTAGATCACCGTTTCGAAATGCAGTACTAACATCAGTTCCGGGAAAAACGATGAAATATAATGTGGAAACGTTGGAAGTCGGAATCCACGGGAAAAAGGCTATGGAAAGAATTGTCTACCTCATGAATACTATCTTATCAAAATACAATATTTGGAAATGGAATTGAAAAAATGAAACATTGTGATGTACTGGAGACTAACAGTAAAAGATCCGACGAAGGTGTGGTGTGAGCCTCCAGACTCGAACATTGTTTTATGTCCTGTGCAGACGAGTTCTAAACTGACCAGAAGTGCAAAGAAATATCAGTTCTTCCCTCAGCTTATTTCATGGATTTGCATTTTTGCTCGATTACAAGCGATTCCCAGGTTCTCTGAAGACTCCGGATGTCTTATGGTTCGCCCAGATTTTGCAGTCTCCCTCGGGGGTTCAAAGTAACGACGGCTTCACGCCAGAATCTTCAACTGCCAAGTGATTTGAGGTCTGGAGTTCTCAAACTTTTCTTGTAATAAACAATATTTGAAATCTTCCTCAGATAATTTTATCTTGAACCTGTTTTAGCTCCTAGGTTTGTGGTGCTCGCTCTACAATTAGATGAACTATCGCCTTTTAATGAATTAAAGATGAATTAAGGCCTCTTGATTCTGCGGTCCTTGTTAGTTTTGAGTGAGTCCACATGGTGGGTTGAAAGCTTAACAGATTTGCTTCTAAGTATTCTTGTAAACACTGTGAAGTGCTCCAGTTTTTATTTTTAATGATATACTTTTAATAACAGCGTTATTGGTAGATGTAATTCGCCAACGTTTCGAGTACCATGGGTAAGGCAAGTTTTACAACCAAATAACTGAGGGAATGGTCACAACATGTTATTAAAATTATGTCATTCAAAATAACGACCAATAAATGGCGCATCGATTTTGCGATACACTTCTTATGTCGTTCGATCCTGATTTTCGTATGCTCCCGTCCCTTTTCAAGGGCTCGTCTAGTGTCAAAAGATGTTTGCGCTTCCCGATATCTAACATCATTCCGCCCCTGGGAAATCAAGTGTGGACGATATCTAGCCAACACAAAACAATGCACACAAGGCTTCCCATGGTTTTCGCATCGTCAAAATGTAAATAGAGGTTTGATTTCTCATTGTCCATGCTACATCTCGGATATTCCTTTCCATAACTTTTATTGAGACAGCTGATAAGACTACAGATCAGCACTAGGTCTTCCTGTGTCTTCAGGGGAAAAGTTTGAACTAGATCAATCAGAAGAACAAACAAACATGCTACGTCTGGGTGGCAAACGCAAAATGTTTTTAAAAGTTTATCGGCATATCGAATGATAGCCTGCAAAATACGCACGGAGCATGGACCAAACAGAGCCGCATCCAAGCGAACTAGTACGAAAGCGCCCTAGGACAATTATGCCAAGAGACTAGACTCACCATATCTGCCAGAAGTCAGCTGATTGGCGGAGATCACTTCCTGAGTTTTCACAAAGACACGATATTGACAGGACTGAACTGATTACCGGTTTCATCAGTTTAGAGCAAGCGGCCTCTGCCAAAGTGCCCACGGCAGACTGGATAGCAAGTGTCATAGTCTTCGGCGACTGATCTGAGGGCAGAGGTGTCTGCTACCGGACTCGTCCCTGGGTTACGGATGACCATGAATATCGTAGGTTCAAGCCTACCAAATAAACGGTCGCAGAAAAGCAGCAGCAGTGTCGATGGCGAGGTGGGTTTTCGCCCGGGAAGAAATCTCCCTAAAAAATACTACAAGAGCTCACTGATGACGAATACCGCCCGTCAATCAAATATCGTCATTGCTTTTTGTCGTGTTCCGCTGACTCAGCAGGAGGCGCACGAATCGATCACCTAGCCACCGGCTCGCCCAGGACGACTCTACTAACTTGCAGAAAGGGCTTGGCTGCGCAAAGGCTAGAGCTGTATCCTCGGATGAAAGGCCTACATCGGACTGGGCGACAGATTAGCACAACAGCCTACAATGTATAAAACAATGAATACGACTGATCCTCACTCTCTACGTATTCAAGAAAAGGAACTTCCACCGCACACAACCATTTGCTCCTCTATCGATTCATGTTACTCCTCACCCCACCCAAATATTCTTCTTGTTCTCCGGTCGACCATGCTAGTGATAGCGTCACTAGAATAAGTGCTTTTACTGTTCTCTCACATTCTCTGTCAGATGGCATCCAAATCTCACCAAACCCGCTTCCGCCAGCGAAGAAGTTCGTCCTCGATGCGCCCTCAAACTAGCCACAATGTCCGAAAAATGCTGCTAATAAATAAACAGGGGTGTTCAGCTTCATGCATTCGAGACACTGGCCATCGATGTGTGACGTATCTAACAGACTCGGATTCAAGACTCCAGTTCTGTTATCCGACTGACCTCCCCATCTAGACCCTCCGCAAAGTTTCATCTGCGTCTATCTGGGGACCCTGAAGCTTGGGCTTCTGGTATTGCTGGTGCAAGTGTAGATCTCTGCGGGAAAACCGAGGTTGCACTATTTGGCTGGATCCTAATCAGCAACCGCCACTGCGCAGTGAGACTTAGGGGTTAGTCTGAAGTAAACAATCGTCGCTCTGATAGGCGCAACTTATCCGTCGTCTCAGAGTGCGCGCCAACAGATTTCAATCAAGGACATTCTCTATCAAAAGATGTACGATGTATCACGTACAGCAAGATGGGGTGACATCGTCATTTTGGCAAGAGACAAGAATGCTAGAGTAGGCCGGCTGCCCTCGAACGAAGCGCATTTAGGAGTCCCTTTTGGTCTCGATTCCTGTCGCTATGACAACGGGGAGCGGTTGCTAGTTTTGTGCTCAGACCACCAATTGTCTTTCGCTAGTACGAACTTCAGACTTTCCAATCGCCGCTGCGCCACTTGGCATCCTCCCTCTTCGAGTTAGCGTTGGACCCAAATCGACCACATCGCTACTGGCTACATATATCAGGGCCGTCTGCAAGACAGTTTTCCTCATCTTCAAGAAAGGGCTGCACAGTAACTGTGCTAACCAGATGCATTAGCCTTATCTCAACACCGCCAAAGCTGCTTTCGTGCGTCATTCTGCGCAGACTGTACGACACACGTGAAAGTCAAAATCGTGAGAAACAGACTGGGTTTCGCGCTGGTCGTGGACGCGTCGATCAAATCTTCATCCTCCCACAGGTGTCAGAGCACCGCTTTACTTTCCAAAAGCCAACTATCATCGTGTTTTTCCATATTCGCACTGCCTTTGACTCTGTTGATAGGTCTACACTATGGCGCTGTTTGTTGAGGAATGGAGAAACTGAGAAGTATGAGTCGGTCCACAAAGAGTCCTACCGCCATACGTCAGGACGGGTTAAGTCTTACGGCCAGCTATCGTTATCCTTCGTTGTCTCCAGTGGAGTACGGCAGAGCTTCCCTGTATACCCTTTTTATTCAACTTTGTCATAGAGGACGTTCTACAGAACGCTTTATCTGATCTTTTAAACGGTGAAGTTGAACTCCTCCCAGGGAACAGAGCTTTTGACTTAGAGTATGCCGATGATAGCGCCACGCTGAGTGATAATACACAGGCAATACAACGCGCGTTCGGCCGCCTGGCGATTGAGGTATCCAGGTACGGTTTGATTTGCATTTTCAAAATAAAAGGCAATTCTTCAAGCGGTGGGAGTCTGTGCCTGCACTCACTCTTTGTGGTGATCTGTTAGAGATAGTCAATAGCTTTAATTAATTCGGGAGCTCGATCACACTTGGCGAAAGAGTTGGGGAGATCTCATCATGAATTGTGAAAGCCAGGGCAGCTTCCGTGAACCTGCGATATTTAAGGCGTCACCATCACATCCTACTTTGCTTCAAGGGAAGGATGTACAATGCCACAGTTCGTAATGTTCTTCTTTATGGTTGCGATACTTGATCTATCGGTGTTGAGGATGCCCGGAGATTTTCTGCTTTCGACTACCGATATTTCAAAAGCACTGTTGGAGGCTGGTAGGAACATCGAGTGAGCAACAACGAGATACGTCCTCATCTGTTGAGTGCAGACAGCCGTCCTCTGACTGAGATAATTGCTCCGCATCGCCTTCGTTTGCTTGGAAACGTATTGCGTATGCTTACCCATCATCTACATTTCGTGCTCTTTTTGCACGTGCTGGGCAACGCTGGAAGAAGCGATGTGGCGATCAGGCCATGACTTAGCGTAGAGATATGAAGAAGTTAGTTCCGTCTTTGGCCTCGATTGGTGCTTCGCACCTTCCTGATTAGGATCCAAGAGATGAGGATTGTTGGTGGTTAGAGACGCTGGCAGATATGGGTCAAAACCGAGATCAGTGGTGCGTCATATGCTATCGGTAATGGGGCGAAAATAGCATCACTAGGGTCATTGTAACAGCCTTGCATGCAAACTGACCTAACGTGGTTTGGGCTTTTGGTGAGGTAAAACAGCGTGGTCATCTGTCCCTGTTACTTCACTTTTTATGGCCTTGTCCCTAATTGAAATAAACACTCGAATACTCTTACATTTTTGACTAAGTTCAGCTCAAACTTTTCTTTCCTTGCAATTTTTGGTGACTTTTGCTTCGACATTAGCCGACACTCCAACGTAGCAAACAAAAACCCATGCACATTAGTGCGAGATTCATAATTTTGACAACCGAATTTTTGTTAAGGAGCTTTTGGATCTATGATTTCTACAAGTCTCATTATTCACATTAACGGCTACTTTTTATCAACAACAAACTCAAAAACAATTCATACGACAACTATGGACTTTCTATACTCCCACATTTGCGGGCAGTTAAATAGGTTGGTCACGGTTAAAACCCTGTCCAGTGGACAGCCGTATTTTTCCCTTCGTGGTTTGACGGTTTCAAGTGCCGAACCCTCACTGCTTTTTAGGAATTTGCTTCTAGGTTGTAAGCTCTTCGGAACCAAACCACGAACACCAAACATCCAATGATAAAAAATTTATTCAAAGGTTCCCCAAACGTTTAAGGGGGATATCGTCTTCAGCTTGGTATACCCAGTTCCTTGTGGCAGCTAACGAACGCCTCGAAAGACGTATGGTCGTTGATCACCATCAAACCAGTATTCGCCATACGCTGCTGATCGGCTATCCTTTACCACGTATACACAAAATCTTACCCAAATGTCACGATACACTATTTTCAGCAACTTGGCCGTACGAAGTCCATGCCATCAAACCACCATATAAAAACAAGATCGCTTGTATATTGTTCTTGAAGCCAGAGGCAAACTATATCAGTTCTGTAAAATACATTTGGAGTGAGGCATGGTGTCGTTCGTTATCAATGGGCTATCCACAGAATTAGTCACGCCAAAAGCACGTGCATCTAAGACGATAAAATCACTGTATACAGAACAAACCAGGATGAAAATGGGAAAATCCTGAATAACTTTTTATATGCAGCGAAGACACGTTCTCACTCTCAGCGAAGATAAGTGTGACATTGGTGCCAAATAACAGAAAATCCTGGGACAAAAAATTTTCCCACTGATTGATGAAGCCTGATCCTGAGAGGTGACGACCAGTTCGTGAAATTCCATATCCCGAAAACATCAAAATTCGATGATTAGCTCACGGTTTATTTTCATACTAGTCTAACTGAATATCTCGTTTACCGACCCAAGTTCATCCACTGGACTACAAAAGTGCATTCCACTTGTCCGACAACGTTAGAACATCATTCGAGGCACTTAAAAGTGAGGCTGAAAGGGCGGTTGTCGTTACTGACAATCCTTACATGCCATTAGCCGTTGAAACTGATACTCCAATACGGCAGTTCCAGCTACACTACCATAAAATTGTCCATCAGTAACATTCTCCTCAGGGACGCTATCGGAAGCCGAAAGGCATCATTCATCGGCGAAGAAAAAAGTCATTGTCGAAGCTATATAAGAGTGCATTCACTGTCTGCCGGGTACACACCTCAGAACTATTACGGACCAAAAATACGTTGCTTTCATTTTCCGTTACAGAACGTCAAAAGCGACAAAATCCAAAGATAGAGTCGAAACTTCACGCAACAGTTCCGACGTAAGTTTTTGTGCTGGTCGTTATAATACGACGCAGCGGCTTTTATTATTGGTCTATATGTCCGGAGTCCAAGAACGAACCGCGCAACCCTGTGTCATCTGGGTGTTGCCTGATTAAAACCCTTCCCTATTTAGCGAAGTGAAATCGGTCACTGGGGGCTCTACAAGCTTCGCCAGATGGGAACCATAATTTGCATATTCGCTGCTATCGCTCGTTTCGAAAGACATCTCGGAGCCGATACCTATTAGCAATCGTTGATGAATATTCTAGATTTCCTTTATGCCTATGGATGTTCGGATTTACCAGATAGTACAGTAATTCGACATCTGAATAGTCGATTACGATATGCCATGTTCCATTCACTCAAATAGATTTTCCTTCATGTCTGACCGGTGGTGGGTGAGTGAATTGAACAGCATTCCGAAATGCCACTTTGGTTGTCGATCACATTTCACTATCGACCGGCCCGTTGTCCCGACTGGACTATTGAGATTTTATGCGATTTGTAGCATGTATTGGGTCAGGGCTCCTCCGAAGGATGATTCCAAGCGTCTCGATCTGAAATGAGGCGATCGAAAAATCCGTTGTCCGAAACCCGGTAAGCATATCAGCCAGCATCAACATTTGCACAATTAGAATCAAGATGGTGGCGTGCAGCTAAGTCGGTTGTTGGTTCCTACCAGCTCTGTGTAGTGGGACACCGCACTCATGTGTCATGCATGACATAAAGAATCTAAGGAACTGAAGACCTTTCTGCATTATGGTTAGCATTGTGCCCCGTGGAACAACGGTGTACAGTCACCGGCCAACCAATCAGGTTGAATGACTCGACGATAAACTTTGGAGGACTATTGTTCTGGCAACTAAGTCTAAAAATGTGCTTCTTACTCGATGAAAGATCATCCCCCCGAAAGTCCTCCACGCCATTTGTTCGCTCTGATGTGCAACAGAAAGTTCGACCCCATACGGAAATCCACACCGGAACCATCAATACCTGGCTGGGCATGCTGTCTAGGATCAGCCGCAATGCGTTTTCCGGTAAAAATAGTGAAGCATGATTCCTTGACCGACGAGATGAAGTTGCTTGAGTGCAATCCATTTCTCTGACGGGCAAGAAGATGCACCATCTGGCACCTAGTAGTGGAGTCTCAGCCGGTACAGACCGTGCAGTCCGAAGCAAGCAAAAAATCAACTATCACTCCTGACAATCAAATCTCACCTAATACACTATGTGGCGTTTCTGATGAGATAGAATTCATTGTTATTTCCTCCTACCCCGTACCCTACCCAGATATTCCCATTAACGAATATGACATATGCCCTTTAACAAGGCCACAACAACGCCTCAACCCTTACACTCAACAAAGCAAAGAATTTTGAACCATTTCTCACAAAAATCCCTCCTGATTCAAGGCTGCCGCTGGAAGAATTTTACGTCCAATTTTTGTTCGCGTTCGTGTATTTCTTGCCGTTTTTTCTAGTAGTTTTCTTTGATCGTATTTTAGCTGCCACTCTTCAGTTATGTATCAAATGAAGCCTGAACCTTGGGCGTTCGCCTTCCAATAGTCCAGCGATTTCTCCAACCCAGTACATATCCGCTGAACAGACCAAAAGCACACAAAAGGATGACAGGGAGCTTATTTGTTAGGACTCAACTCTCAAGATACTGAAAGTTGCCTTTCTTTAACACACGTTTTTATATTTTGTGATATACCTATTGGAAAGCCTCGGACGTTTGGCTCTTATTCTTTGTGCAGCATGTCTCTTACACATTTGCACGCCGCATCTCATCTCCGAAAATGTATTGCTAAGTATGTTTCTGACTGCTGTTTGGCCTAATATAAACAGAGTTTGCAGTAGTAATGCGATATTCCAAATGGCACATCTTTCAGTGTCAACATTCCAACTGTTGATGAGAGCCATGGTAGCGCTGTATAGCCGTTCTGGTGATCATCTACAGTACACATCTATCGCATCCGAATTGGGACATAAACCGTAGACAAACGAATTTGAGTCGAACGCCTCAACCCTTACGATAACCCGGCGGACGGTAAATCGAGCGCTAGCACCATACAATTTACCGCCCACGTCCATTGCTAGATAACGGAGGCCATTCAAACGACCCTCCGGTATCGACGAACTTCTCTGCAGGAAGCGAATACATTACAGACAACCCTATAATGCGTCGCTACTTGGTAGTTTGCAGTAGTAGATTTTAATATGATTTCCCCTAGGGTTCATCGTGCAGTGTTTAGAGTCAAGTCGCTTAGCGTAATGGCTAGAACGTTCGACTTACAATCATTCGTCCTAGTGCGGTTACAGTGGGTGTGCGGCGCTGTTGATTCCTAACACGAATGAAACAGCTATGCGGTACCTCTTTCGTTCTCAGTGACAAGTCGAATGCTGACGCTGTATGTTGAGTCAATCGAATAAATGGAGTTGTTCGCGTTTGGTTCAAAAGCTATCGCATAAAGACGAAGCAAAATTCAATATTCCCTTTTGCGTCCTCTTTTAAATCCGCACTAACAATGTATATATTCCTCGAGTTCGTTTAGACATCGTTGTTCCCTTGCCGATAGCCCACAGGTATCGGTTACTCTCCACATGCGATGATCGTTTCGCTGGTCAGTCAGTGGCTATTTCGTTTGTTGACACTGTAACAATTTCAAATAATTTTGTGGTTAGTCTACGTGCAAATCACGGGTCATAGTCCAGTGCAGCTTCGCTGTAGATTGTGAACACAACCAGCCAAGCAGAATGGTGGCGACGGATAAACGACAAGTTCCATCAGGTCCTAATTCCCGTTGGCCGAAGGTGTCAAACTAATCAGGATCTTCCCTACGTTGTATATAAATGATGTGTAAATAAACATGAGCGAACATGTCTTTCAGATACCGTAGTCCTCTTGTGCTCTTCAGTTTCCTGTTTTGGGTTAGATCCTCCTAGTGGGGATCGGCAGTCCGCGCCCGTTCCTAAGTGTTATTGGCCAAATTCGGTGTTACCACTTCAAGTGCAAACACCACAGATTTTTTTTTATATCATTTGATCCTACATTCAGTATCCATTCCAATTCCAGTTAGGTGGAACGTGCTCAGTTTAAATCTAAACTATTTGCTATTTTTTTATCCTCAAGCGACTGCATATCACTCACCATCTAACGGATTGGAGTAGATTCCGTACATCAGTGAAAATTCCCCTCTCATTGAACATACTATGCACCTACATCACCTAAATGAAGAACCTGGCAGATCTACAGAATACATGGCTTCTGGTACACCACAGCGACTAATCAGGAAGTTTTCTAGCGCAGCCTTAGTGTCAGTGATTTTCATGAAATAATACACCATGTGATATCATCGCTCAACTGACCATTAAGAAACCATTGGAGCATTGTACAGCTGTTTCATCCTTGTTAGGAATCATCAGCAGTGCATATCCACCGGGCCCGAACTGGGTCGCGAACCCGGAACGAACGATTTTGAGTCGAACGCCTTAGCCATTACGCTACCGGGCAGGCTATCAACGGTTTGGTGAACTTTCACTGACTTCTCTTACGCTTATACAAGACATATGGAACCCTAGCAATCCATTACATGATCTTTTCAAATCAAGTACCTAAAGAACTAATCGCACATATTTCCGTTGCCGTTAAACTCCCCCAACGCACGAGGTATATTCGAGCTTATTTTGCGTTATTTTCAAAAATTTTCTATGGTCAGTCCGCCGGATAGCGTTAGTAACGAACTTATGATAGCATCTGGTTTTGATGAGGAATACGGGATCAAAGATAACCAAAAAAATCGTATTTCAGTGACTGATAGTACAAATCCTTTGAGATTGTTATTTGAAAAAGTCGACAAAATGCTGGCTTGTTATACAAATCAGAATCAGTTCTGACAGATCATGAGGCCTATCTGTTTCATTTTCCGTAAGACTATCTCAAGCAAATGCAAACGTATTAGGGATACGTGAGTGTTTCGCAGAATGTATGTTGTTGTTTTACACACTCGATTTCTCTCGCATTCCAGACATAGCAATATATTGTCTTCTGATCCTTCCATTGCGAAGGGATGTTAGTCACCTAACCATCTTTCTAAATAATGTGCATGAGCAGTCTGCTGAAATCGTTAACTACTGTTTTTTAAAATATGTGCACGACGCAACAGCACAACGGCTTCCATAGAGCCTTGCAAAATGTGAACGATGTTCAAGCGATGAACACAATGGGGTTTGGATCCAAGTGTCGGAAACCATATCAGCCCCACTGCCGCATATTTCTGCACTCGCGTTCATTCTTAAATACTGAATAAAAGTTGTGGAACGCGAGCGCAAACCAGAAATCTCCAGGAAGCTCACTTTATGACTCTGAGATAGTCGTAAACAATGGCCTTTTTCATATTGGATTGAAGGAAACCTAGGACACACAAAACAGAAACTATCATCAAAACAGCCATAGTGACTATACTTCAAGAAAGGATGTCGACGTTTCCATCAAACCAACTGCTTTTACAAAACTATGAAGATCGAACTTCGACCGCACATTTAAGTGGAACTATAGATATGTATACATTATATAAATATATAAGTAGTGAGTAACATCTGGATGCGTGAACAAAATTTGCCCGGGGGCACACGACCGGTTTCGCAGTTATTGTCGCTCGTCAGGTATACGTACCCAGTGCTCTCTTGTCCAAACATCCACATACTTGTACACTCCGAGTTGATTGATATTTCTCACGAGAACGGAATGTGTAGCATCAGGAGTGTGCATGAAAGCTCCTCATCGAAGAGTCCACAGAAAAACCACAACTGTGATTCGTTGATAATTTTGTTCACGCATCCAGATGCTACTTGCTGCTTCTATATATACATGCCTATATTCTGGCGCATTCTGCCCTCGTTCCTAAGGTGCGCTCAGCCTAACTGACAAACAATCATCAATTTACTGGTTCATTATTCCCAAATCTTGGCAACGTCTGCGTAGCGTGCACAATCCCTAGATCACACGATAACAAGAACTGTCTAGGCACCGAAAACTCAAAAGGGGAAGTACTGCTTGCTAATCACCTATCAAATGGGCTTGTACTAGTCCGCGAAAATAAGTGAGCTCAAAACGTAGCTTCATTCACCTCGGGAGCGGGATTTAACACACTGCTCATTAGTGTGTAACTAGAAGAACATCCAAGTGATTGTTTACGAAGCGCAACTGATTGATTAGTTCATCGGTCATTGACCGGCAAAACTGACACGATAAGGAATAAAAATAATCCGCAAGTTGATGCTCATATACTGAGGTTTCAAAGGATTGGCACTACATGAAAAAATTTTATACCAGAGAAACGTATATTGGTCGTGTTAGTACTAATGGCAAAGTGAACAATACCACTTGGTCGCGGTACGGCCAATCGTGCTTTTCTTCTTTTGTCGCACCCTTCTTACTTTTTTCTATTAAACCACAAAGGATATCATTTTCAGGAAGGGAGTAGAGGCCGACAGAAAGCTATCTATTGAGAAACTAGGAGGTCCTATCTAAATAGTTCAATTGTTACGTATTGCTAAACTATTTTTGGGAAATGATCCATCTCCAAAGCAACATCATCTGTACTAAACATTTGATTAAACAATTGGCTGCCAAGTTACGCAATCACATTGTCCCCGGGGTGTTGTCCATACATGTGGATGAAAATGTCACGGATCCGATTTCCCTCACTGTCTGTCATTTTTCAATGGGCAGTCCTTCAGTGACCCCGATCTCCTTTCTGGAATACTGTACATGCACTGGCTGCTGAGTAAAAGTAACGAAGACTAGTAGGACAACTGATTAGACTTTCCAGCATGTGGCAACCGCCACGACTTTGTTGGAGTTGAAAGTAAGGTCCGTTTAGAAAATCTCTTTCCAGCTCCTCATGACAAGTCCGATTATGTATTTCGGACGAATACTGATCTGGGCTCGTTACTTTGATTACCTTATGAACCTGCGGCTGGCATTCCCTTAATGAATTTAGTTCTAATAGACAACATCAAACAAGCAATAACATTCCCTTGAGTGGTTGAACTTCGTTCTAACTAAGGACGCACACACGCATATGATGATCATACGAGCCGTGGCGAAAAAAGAACCCGGAGAATAGAAGCATAATGAAATTAATGACTTAAACTTGATACCTCAACTTTCCTTTGCTGAACAGAGGCGCTGAATCATCACAACGTACTGCCTATAAGTCGGGTTACAAGCAGTACTGGAATTTCACCTTACACTTTGTCTGACGATGATGGGTTTACGTAATGCGGTTCGGTGAAGCTTCACTCTGGTCTGCGTATACAAACACCGATCAGACCGGTGGCTACAAACAATTGTGACGTCCAACCATCCCTCGAAGGCGATTTGACGGAATCAATTCCATCAATCGTAATATCTTCATTTTTGTATATAAACACATGAGCTGTAAATAAAACTAGAATGTTCACAGTACTGTGTTTCGCATACAGATGGATGACCGAATTTCCCTGGAGGGACACGACCGATTTCGCGGCTATTGCCGCTCTTCGGGTATGTGCACCAGATATTCTTCTGTCCAACCATCTCCATGCTAGTGCGCTCCCTTCTTAGTTTCTCATCTGAATCGTAAAGAGCGTGAATCGATGACAACTCCATGTGATTCTTAAATGGACTTATCATCCATTCACGTTCCTAACGATCCAAATGAGATTCTAGTGAACAACTAGAATGTGTTGTTGCCTTCTACTTGTATTCGCCAGTTCAGCGCCTAGCGATAATCCGAATTCGTTCGTTACTGCGACTGATTGAATTATGTAAACTATTATCAGGTCCAAATACTACATGATTTGCGAAATCAAAATTTTATGGATTTCCCGCCAGCAAAATCTTTTCATTCAGAATTTTTTTAAATAAGTTCAGATCCGAGGACCTAGGCGACCATGGAATAGAGTTAATATCTCCAGGGATCTTTTAACAGTTCAGTCCACGGGAGTGCACATTGCCGTATTGGAAGATTAGTGGTTTGAGTTAGTGACTATTATCAGCAGCAGTGTTTTTATTCGTCATCCAATCTCCAGAGAACCTGCACAATTCCCGTCGTCCTTTTATCTTTGGAATCCATCCCCTTAAACTTCATCTCCCGATGTTCAGCAGTTCGGCAAAGTACAGCATAGATTTTACTACCTTTAACATTAAGAAAGCACTTTAAATGCGTTTTAACTCTACACTGATTATTCACGAACTATCAAGGTATTTTATTACAAGTTCCGATTGTTCGTTATCCAAAAATAGACAGGTGTACTTGTCACAAACCGGTCGGCAGATATCCCATTTACACACTGAATGATGACCCGAGCCAACCAGAAATATCGCCAAGTACAACTATCCGCTGTGTGACGAAGAAAACCATCGCGCCCTTCACTTGTAATCGCCCAATACCTCGTCCGAAACTGTAGTTAAAAAGGCAGTAAATTCAATAGTCACCGATCAGAGGTCCGTGATATTCTTTAATGCGCTGAATTTAAAAAACAGTGCACACTTTCTCGTCAACAACTACTCACAAATCTCAATTGCGTGGATGACACTGGGTCGTATCGCTCTTTACGGCATAGTTCGAGTAAAATTCCCCGGCCCGGAGTGAAATCCCCAGCCGATATTAAATATACCAAGAGACAGCTTAGTTGCTCCTTAGTGCATTTTTCGTGGCATGGAAAGATGTTCGGATTCCACCGTTTTAAAAGAGGGCTAACGCAATCTCGGCGGAGCCCTTCAGAAAGAGTGCGCTGTGGTTCACGGCATACTTCGCTCTCTTTCCATTTTCAGCTTGGGGATGGGTAAACGCTATTAACGGCTATGAAAATCATGACAAAAATAAAAAATGTACTGCAGAAAAACAAAATCTAACAGCTCTATCGATTCCGCGCAGATAACTCCAGGGTAGCGATTGGTGGTCCCGACTGATACAAGTGGAACAGGCCATAAATCTACACACGTGTGTGCACTTAGAGATATGCCATTCTGGGCAACTGGTTAGTATGAATCCCATTGACGAACCGTGTGTCCCGATGGGCAACCGATGATGTAAGAGTAGAGAAAACAAAACTGTTCATATTGTCGTTGCTATTTCTATTTTATTATTTAAGTCCTTCCTCATTGTTGCGGTGGCAAATGATCGGAGCACAGACTTGTGAAATACGAAAATATATGAATTTCTGTATGCATTATATATTTATATATACGGGTAACATAATACAGTCTATGACACGTACTCGTACTTGATCTGATATTCTCGATGTGATATTGTTCCTGCACGCAGTTCGCCCAACTACGCTGAATCCATTTAAACTACTTGGTATCCATTCTAGCTATACGTTCATTTAACCGTAAGCGCTGCAGACCGATGGGAGAGTAAGTAATTCCCCATCCACATGTGGGAATGTCCTCAGACTTTTTGGGAGTTAGGAACTTAACCCATTTCACCATGGTGGCCGTTGATGTTAACGCCCAACTTGGCCAATTAGCAGTAATGTAATAAGACATTAGAAAGCCATCCTCCGTCCCCACCGGTCGCTTTGCCAAAGTTTGCTCTGACCACAGACTACATTTGGCGAACAAACTTTCATCATACGAAGCCACATCGTCTAACCTGGCCCCTTCCTTTGCCGTCACCACGTTGAACTCAGATGTAACACATCTCTATCGCTCACTGATGGCATGGATCAATTGAGGATCGTCGGGCATTCTGATCCATACCCGTGGACTTGGAGCGTGGTTTAGTACATGCTCGTTTTTGTTTGCGCTTAGCTTGAGGTCACACCAATACGAAAATTACACATCCCGCACATCTGATTCTAGACGATAATCACTGACTTCAGTTCCAAACGCTGCGGGGGCAGATTAAAGAAACCTTACACTCAGCAGCAACTGCCACGCAGAGCACCACGTGCACCACGTACACCTCAGGAATTATGGATATCCTTGAATTCCGTTACCTTGTTGGGTGCTCGCAGATCCGTCCTTCCGGATGCCACATACAAAGGGATATGTAAACCCCTGACACGTCAAGTGACCATGAGCAGCTGTGGATAGGGAAGCACAAAGAAGCGGAAAAGAATAGGGCTGTCGACAATAGTCGCAACATTTGCTGATTGCTTAGAAGTACTGGTCCTCACTAGTCAAGTATAAGCTAGGTCACTATGGAATACCTTGGCCATCGGATTCATTCTCGGTAGCTTCGGGCAGAGTACATAAGCGAGCAGTCTATTTGGCCTATCACCACAACGGAATTCTAACTTGTGAATGCAAGCGAAACAATCCGGATAGATACCAAGCCCCAAACACAGCAAGTCAGTGAGGAAATGCACTCTTGAAAAAAATGAAAGTAAGCTGGACCAGGCTGAATGTCTCCGTTTTCTTCAAAGGCGTTGAAAATGTGTTAAAATCGGAGGTAACAAAACTGCAGGGATTAATATAGAAAAAAAATCGATTCCGAAAGGCTGATGCGAATCGGCGATTGTTTCGATGTATAAAAAAGGAGATTTTCATGTAAAAACCAGAGAGCAATTGAGTTGGCGAATACCGATCACAAGCTGCTTGCGCCATTATCCACCTTCGATTTTCTAGTACTCGCGAAATATGTGCGTGTGAGAATCAACCCGACTTCCGTCCTGGTCGGAATTGTATTGAGCAAATCTTCACCCTGCAGCGAATCTAGTGAAAACAGCGAAAACAACGGGAAGTAATCCTAGACCAACCGTGAAGCCTTTTACTACTAATAATAGACGGACTCCGGCGAAGGATTCTGAAGTCTTTCCCCCAACAAACCAGTAAAATTGACAGGCAAACAACAGAGAACAGCTGGAAAGTTGTGCATCGCACGTCTCACATTTGTGGGGGGGGTTGATAGAACACAAAACAATGATTACATGTCAAATGCTTTCTGAGCCACGGAAATTTGATCCAATCATTTGCATAAAACTTGCCGCTAAAACGGATCAGTGAGGCATAATCTTGTCATAAACAAAGATCGCCAGCATGACAAAACCGCACCCTGACATGATGTGCTGGCTTAGGAGCCTCCGTTAATCCCAAGGCAAACACAATGGTCTATCTGTTATGGTCGGTGACCATTCTAGGGTTTTTGGTGCCGCTATTAGTCGCCCTTCTCTCATTATTCCGATATGGACGTTATTGTAAATATTGCGCGGTTGAAAATTTTTGTCCGCGAAAAAATTCGTAAAAACCCGTTCTGTGGTTGGCTATTCCACATATCGATCAAGGCCACCCAACAAAACTATACAAACGATAGAGCTCACTTGAATTCTGACTTGTGTTGGTGGGCCACCAATAAACGCGCGGCAGTGCTGTGTTCATCTTTTCTCTTTCGCTAGCGAGCTGGGCTAGCTGTTCGTATTTCGCGCCGCTTATTGTTCATTCAAGGGAGCAGCAGTTCCATCCCATTCGTTGTGCGACTACGGCCCTTCGGTCTCAAGCCCGAACCTTTATCTCCAACCCCTGTGTTCGTGTCTTACTAGACCACAGGCTGTGCTCCTGTGCCATCGTGCGCCGCTAGTACTTGTGTCTTGTGCTTCAGTGTGTGCATAGACCAACCAAACCCGGCAACATAACACTATCTCAGGCCGAAAATTAAACTACGCCAGGAAGATTAATGGATAATCCAGTTTGTATAACCTTTAACTTTGCACCAACCGCTCTAACCCATTCGTATTCAGTGCCTGTTCTGAAGATTGGACTCCAAAACCCAATACTTTACGTCGAACCTCTAAGTTACTGATACAGTTCTTCCACCATATTCTATCAATAGCACGAACACAACGGCGTTCACACATTTGCTCTCAACAGCCATGTTTCAGCGCCGTAGAACAATACCGACCTCACTGTTATTGCGCACACTCGATCTTTGACGGATGGCCGGATGCCACTCCGATACCACAGATGCCTCAAATTAGCAAATACCAATCGGGTCACCTGTATGCACGAAGACACTTCTTCCGATATACAACCACCAGATGAGATTCAACTACCCAAGTAACTAAACCTATCCCACTCATCCAGATGTTTCCATTTGGGAATAAGGTTTGACTTTAAGCCAATCCAATCCTTCAACAGCATTTTACACTTCGAAGGTGCAAAACGCATACCAAGCATAACTACACTATCACTCAGACGGTCGAAAGAATTCTGCAACTTACTTGGTTCTTCACTCGGTGCCACAACATCGTCCGTATATTCCAAGTCAGACAGCTTCCTGTCTGAGCAAATATCAATGAAACAGTTCTTACATTAAGATAGGGCTATCTGCATAACCCCCTCAATGGCAAAGTTAAAAAGAATATGTGAAAAACGGGAAACCCTGACGAACGCCACTTCTCGTGGCTAATTCGGGTGAAATACCACCGTAAGCACAAACGGCTCCGAATGTTCGCATGCAGAGATTGCATAGGTTAAATCAATTTCTTCGACACACCGTTCAATGAGACAACACCAAAGAACTGCACGGTCGACCGAGTCGAACGACGCTTTCAAACCTAAAAGTCAGAAATCCTCGATCTAGGGAACATGTCCCTATGTCCCAAGATCTGTCGCAAAGTGGAAATTTGGCCAATACAACCCCGACCGGGACGGGAACCTGCTTGGTTCTCACGCATACACTTTTCGCGAGTACTAACTAATCGGCAGAGGGTAATGCCCGCAAGCAGTTTGGATCCAATACTTACCAGACTAATTCTTCTGTGGTTTTCCGATGAGGACCTACCACCCTTCTTACAAATTGGTACAATCACAGGTTCATATCAATACTTAGGAATCTCTTCATTTCTCAAGAGTGATCCGATGTTAACACTTCACCCTTATCCTTGAAGAAGAACGGGGCAGTATATCTGATCCAGCTGACTTGTGCCTTTTGAAAACCCGATCTCCCAGAATGGTATCGACTTGCATTCGCTCACTTCCAGGCACAAAGGGAAGTTACACTATAGCTGTGGATTAACCAAACCGTTCCCTAAACCATTCCCACCAACCCCCCTGAGAGTGAGTCAGCCGTCGGATCCTTTAACCAGTGCGCCTAGGCACGGCTTTCCTGGACCAGTAATCCCAATCAGTCGGCAAAGGTCGTGACAATTACTAACAGCCGCAGCCTTTTCCATTTCCCTACCCACCACTGCTCCCGATCCTTTCATAGGTTCGTGAGTAGCTGACACCCCGAGATTTACACGTCTCACTGCATGCGGCATCCAGGGGACGGATCTGCAAACATCCAACAGAAAAACTGAAGTTGACAATACCTATTGTTTCCGGACTTCACATGGACTGGAGTCCTGCGTGGGTGGTGCTGAGTGCAGTTTCTTTGATCTGCTTCCCAATGATCGCTCGGATTCTGAACATTTTATTGAGAGGATAACCCCGATTGGAACTGAAGTCGGCGATTACCGTCTAGAATCAGCTGTTCAGGACGCGCAGTTCCCGTGTTGGTGAGACCACAGACTAGGACCAAACAAAACCGACCACGACAAAAGCTTGATCTGAGTCCACGGATGCGGATCAGAATGATCGCATTCCCCGACTAATCCATTGATGACCGATGGCAATGTGGTCAATCTGGGTCCAACAGTATGAAGGCTGAAATGGGCGTCGTGAGCAAATGTCGCCTTTTACCACAAGCACTCACGTTCGTCAGAAACGGTCTATGGTCGGAACGAACGTTTCCAGCTCTTCTCTCATTCACAACACTGACATTACATCGCATAAAACGCTTTGCTCCTCCAGTTATTCGTGGTACCCTCGTGTCCACCCGATTTCTTCACATTCTTCGAGAAATGCAGCAGACCGTGTGAGCGGGAGTTCCACTTCAAAACGTTCTTTCCTTATTCTTTCAGGTTCTATGTCAGACGGAAAATCTCACCAAACTCCCTTCCGCCAGCTGATGAACTTCTTCGTCCTCAACGATCCTTCAAACTAGCCACATTCAATGTCCGGAAAAATGCAGCTCACAAATAAACAAGGGTGTTCAGATTCATGCATTCGGTTTTCCTCTCTTTCATTCAACCTCTCTCTTCTGTCTCAAACTCAATATCTTTGACCCTTCTGCCCACCCATAGTGTCACCACTGATAATACGCAACGGTCCATCATAAAAGTGTGCAGTAGGCGGTTTTCAGTCGGCTAGCTCACATTTTCTCAAGCTTCCTCAGCCTCTGCATCTGGATTCCTTCAATGTGCGCACTTTAATGCAAACTGGCCAACAGGCATGTTTGGCTCTGACAGTGGACTCACTTTCGATTGATGTCTGCTGCGTGAGTAAAACACGAATTCAGGATTCGAGTCGGATAATTCAACAAACTGCGCCAAATGTCTCGTCAAGATATTTCCTAGAAACTTAAGGAGACGAAGCAACTCGAGCTTTGGGTCAACGCGGTGTAGGAATAGTCTTAAGTGAGAAGGCTGAGGCGACCCTTTTAGATTGGATCCCAGTCAACAGTCGCTTATGTGCCGTGAGAATGGAGAGATCAGTGGGCGTCCGGAAGGGTAGTAGTGTTAAGTGCAGTTCATTTATCATCTCGGCATACGCCCCAACAGACTGCAGCACTGGCATGCAAAAAGATTATGTTTATGACAAGCTCGTCACTCTTGTTCGGAAGAGCAAAGGCCCTGATATTGTATGGTCATAGGTAGTTTTAATGCACAAGTTGGAAAACAGTGTATCGGGAGGTTTCTTCAGGTGGGGTTACACCTTGTCTGCTCAGCGAACAGATAACGGGGAAATGCTTCTAAACTTTTGTGTGGGCAATAACTCATTCCTGTCTAGCACGATTTCCCGACGCAATTCGCGTCGCACAGCGACATGGCGCTCTAACTCGACAGGTACTCGGAGTCAGATTGACCATATCGCAGTGAGCTACCATTGGCGCGGTTATGTCCAGAACTGTAGGTCTTACTGGGCCACATACGTCGAATCGGACCATGCGTTAGGTTTATTGCGATTTTTGCCGCAACTCAACGGCCATCGACGCAGGCCACAAATCCGATTGGCCGTCGAACGTTTGTCTGATTCGGCTGTTTGCAACATCCGTGAACAGAAACTATTCGAGGAACTAAGAACTTCGACGAGCAGCAATGAAGACGAGTGCTGGGACGAAATCAAGCAGGGGGTGCATTTGTCAGCAGTTTTCGCCTGTGGTCCTAGGTCTAGCGTTCATCAAAGACACTTGATCTCACAAGGGTCACTAGGCCAAATGCAGGAAAAACGTCAGCTCCTTCTAATTGCAGGGAGGCGAGTAAGATGCGTCGACAGCTGCAGCGTTAATTGACGATAAGCCTTAAGAATGACCGTGAAAACTGGTGGGTTAATGTAGGCGAGGAGATGTAAGTAGCGGCCGCTTCAGGTAACAGTCAAAGACTGTTCAAGCCTAGACGCGACACCGGCAGGCGGCGAACTTCGGTTAGTGAAATCGTGTACAATAGAGATGGAGAGTCCACCCATGAAAGACAGCGAAGGCTGGACCGTTGGGTACAGCACATCAAGAATCAGTTTAGCTGGCTACACACTACCGTATTTAGTCCGACGCATGCAGCTGCGAATCCTTGGGAGGTGTCACTTGATCTCCTGACGGAAATGGAAGTGGAGTCGAATATTGGACTTCCGAGGTGTGTGGAAGCAGCCGGTCTCGACGAACTTCCCCCAGTTATTTTCAAACTGAATGGAGAAGCTCTGATGAAATGCCTTACCTCCTTAGTTTGTGGTATTTGGAACAAGGAGTATATTCCGTTGTCGCTGATTGAATCATTAATCTCTTTGCTTCGTGATATTTGGAACGAGGAGTGTATTCCGTTATCGTGGGGTGAGTCACTGATTTAACCCATCTTCAAGAAGAGCACAGAGGATGATTGCAGCAATCATCGTGGGATTAGTTTAATGCCGATAGTTATTAAGGTGTTGGCTTCGATGATGTTGCGCCGTTTGACGCCGATTCGCGAGAGTAATATCTGCAAACAACAGGCCGGATTTCGGCCAGGTCGAGGTTGCATCGACAGATACTCGAAACGCGCCACACGCACCACCGCCCTACGATCGTAGTCTTTCTGGACTTGAAAGGCTCGCTCGATTCAGTGGATTGGACAGCGCTATTCAGTGCTCTCCACCGGAGTGGTATGCCGGCGAAGTTCGTGAATCTGTTGCGAGCATTGCATTTGTTTACCTGTGGTCGCTCGAGGGTTTACGGTGAACTATAGAGTTCATTCGAAACGACTAGCGGCGTTCGACAAGTTTGCTGCATCTCTCCATTCCTGTTAGACTGCATCATGGACGGGGCGATAGAAGATGCTTTAGGAGGTCTCCAGGATTCAGGAACTGAACTATGAAATGATGCGAGGCTGTGTGATCTAGATTACGTAGATGATGTCGTGGGCCTGTTTGAATCTGCGGACCATGTACAACGTGCACTAGACGGACTCTCGAGGTCTGTAGCTCAGTTCGGCATGTGGTTTGCACCCTCAAAATGTAAAGCGGTTACAGGACTGGACGAAAGTAGTCTCGAATTTGATACCGAATGGAGAGGAACTGACGATTGTGGACCGTTTTCCTTATCTTGGCAGCTA